>VDFB02000013.1:285787713-285821213 GCA_007258455.2 Sequoia sempervirens | reverse complement strand
AAAGCAAAGACTGAGATCTATTTACAGAAGCACAGAAGATCATGGTATGCATGCAAAAACCTGTGGGAGTAATGATACAATGCCAAAGAGGATGAGTGTCTGGGGCAGTTGCAGGAGATCTCCACATTATCTAATTACAAGGAAATACATCATTTATTTATTTATTTAATTAAAAGAAATCATTCTAAACCCTATATAGGATACATTGATGCTTCAAAAGCCTCTAAAGGAATTTGAGATTATGCAAATATATGTCAAGTAACATTCATAAGGTTTAGAAAATCTTGATCACTCTCTAGAATAGCCCATTAAACATGGGTTGTGCTTGAATGCACTACATAATTGATATAATACAACCACTCTGCATATCAACCAGAGTTATAGGCTATTTATTGCAGCAAAAGGTAATCACTCTTCGATCATGTTATAATTACATCCTAACCTGTTAAACTTGAGACAACCTGAATGCACCCAATGATGATTGACACCTACATTATACAACCTGAATTAACTACATTATATGAGTGCCTCCATTTCTATCACAACATAGCCACATTAAACTTAGGTCACACATGAATGCATCATGTATTTGTTATAGCACAGCTGTGCCACATGACCAATAGAGTTATGGATCACATAATTACAGTCACAAGAATTTGTTCCTTGGTTGTGATCTTATGGTGATTCCACACAACAAAATCTGGACATAAAATTCTCAAAACCCTTAACCTCTAAAAATGAAATATGATGAGATGTTGCTTTAAAATATGATTTTCAAACCTGGAACTACAAATCTGACTTCACAACTGAATTTTGCAAAAGACAATGACTACCCTCAACCTGGCGATATCTTCTTGAATTTTTTCTGATTTTCCCAAAGAAAATGGAGTCCATAGTTCTCCACAAACTGTCTCAAGTAGAGCAAAACACTGTCGCAATAAATCAGGCGCGAACTCACTTTTCTTTATGTCGGCCACAATTTGATTTTTTTAATTTTTCATGTTTGTCGAACATTCGATGAAAATAATAGCCAAAATTTCGACGAACACCAGGTTCGTCGATATTTCGACGAACGTCAGGGATAAACTTTTGAAAAAATTGGAAATTACACATCAAATTTTACAAGCACTCGACGAACATCGAATTTTACATATTTTGTCAGATAGTTTCGTCGTATTTTGCAGTCAAATGTATTAGTGATAATGTAATGGTTAGAATCTAGAATTGAAGATTCTACAACCACTAAATGACTAGGGGAAAAAGGGACATGCTTTAAGAGATTATTTCTATAATATTGAGCCTTTTGAATATTTGTTGTAAAGTATGACACTCATCGATACTATGTCCACTCATTCTATGGTATCAACAGTGTGATGTGTTTGTGTTCTTAGGATTTGGTTTTCGATCTTCTCTTATGGGAGGTAATGTAATCAATCCTTTATGTAGGATTATCTGCAAATTCCTTTCAATGTTAGTTGGTGGGTAAGGGAATTATAGTTTCTTGAGTTTGTAATGTCTTTTGCATTTTCTAGATTCACCAATTTCTCTAGTTGAATGTTGAGGAGGAGGACCTAAGACTATCCTTTCATCCTTATCATTGTTATGAATCAAATTGGTTGTTCTTTAGGAAGAAGGATACTCATATCAGGAGGATGATCTTGATTTCCTAGCCCTTTTGTATTTTTAATTGGCATTTTCTCTAAGAGTTGATGAATTTCATGTTCACTTGTATCACATCCTTTTTTACTCAAGATTGTGAATCCTTTTACATATGTATCTTCTAGGTTGATAGCAGTGTCTATCACTTTGTTAACATAGAATGGTTGAGTTTTTGCTTACTTAGAGGAACTAGGTTCACCTATTGTAGGGAACTTAGGTTCAGTTTTTATCTCAAATTTAAGGTGTAAATAACCAAACATGTCAAGAGGTGGTATTGTAGGGGGTGTTGGTTGTTCCATTGATGGATAAAAGGATGCATTAGCTTCAAAGTTGTTAAGGAAATCAATTAGGAACTTATTCATGTTGTCATCATCTTCTCCAATGATTTCAACATCATGAGGAGGACATGCATTAGGAGTTGAAGGAGCATGAGTTAGTTCAATTTCATTAGGATCATTTCCAAAATCACAACTTGACACATCCACTAAGGACTTCAAGGACATCCAAAGCTTACCAAAGTACATTTCCATGATACAAATTTTATATTCTAAGCTATGCAACAATATGAAAGGAAATGTTCTAGATGTATTTTTAAGCAATGCACAAGATGAACTAATTGAACTAGATGCAATGAATTGAATGAAACAAAAAGTAACATCGACAAATAGAAGCTAAAAAACAATGCTTTAAATGCTAGAAAATGCAATGTAGATTTTGCAATGGAACTGATTCACCCAAGGTGGCGAATGAGTCCCATTAAGGACTTTTCTGCAAGAGACACTGAACAAGTCATCTCATGTTGTCATTGATGGAAACCCTTGTTAGTGATTCGATTTGCATGTCAGTATTTGATTATACCAGAAGTCTGATTGAAGATCAGTGATTATTTGTCAAGCTAGAATAGAGCATTTGACAGAATTGTGTTCATCAATTCATATGCAAATTTTTTGTTATAATTTTGAGTTGTGGATCTTAGGGAAGGTACTTCGATGTATGATCTATGTTATCTTTGAATCTTAGAGTCTCATATAAATTTTTATGCAAGTTAGAAGATCCAATTGATTAATTTTTTGTTTAATAGTGCGAGAAGGCTGACTAAGTGAATGTAGCGTGTTGTGGATAGTCAAGGAGTAATTGTTTAAGTTTCTTTGTGTTTGAGGATATTGATTTGGGTCCTCACTATGTTGTGGCCAACTTTGGTTGGTGCGCATTGAAAATTATTTGTGGATTGAGTTAGCAGTTTGTAAATATTTTATGTTTTATTGAAGCTAACATGTGGTTGATTAAATCTTTAGTTGCAGATATATATAAGCGATAATTTATATCATTTGGATGTATGTAAAAAGTTTGTTGATGTGTGGTGTGAAATTTAGAAGGATTGTAGAGTGATTATGCATAGTTTCACTTGTGAAATAAAGGATTTGTGATGCAAATTAAAGAAGATAGAGAAACAGAGCAAAACCAAACAGAAGGTCAAGAAAGCGATTAATGTGCTTAACCAGAATTGTAATCATGCATTAGTAGAAGCTATTCTCTTAGTTCAAATCTTCTGGATGTAATCCAAATATTTTTATAAGAAAGTGAGTCTTCTTTTGTATTTGAGCAGTGAACTCTAGGTAGTGTGCCTTAATGCAAGTGCATTCCTTTTTGTAAACACTTATTTGAGTACTCAGATAATATTGTGGATTGACCTCCACCGCGGCTTTTCCCCTAAGAGGGTTTCCATGTAAAAATCCTTGTGTTATGGTGTTGTGGTTTCTTGTTTCATGTTAATGCATGTTTCTTTTGGTTGAATGTTATAAGTGCTTTAAAGATTAGATTAATAAAGTTAAAAATTGTAGAACACTGATTCACCCCCCTTCTCAATGTTCTTTGATTCCAAAAATTGGTATTAGAGCCTAGTTCCTTGGAAGAAGTTTAAAAACTTGGGGAAGATCTAGGAAAGTGATTCAATGGAAATAAGCAGTCTTCAACAACAACTTTTGGTGTCCCTAGATGATCTTGACCAGTCCAAATTTGAAGTCTGGGAATTGTAGGCAAGTCTCATGAATGCTGAGAAATTAATTCAATCATTGAAAAGAAAATGAAAGAGTATGAGAAACAGTTAGCAGATATCTCTCAATCATTTGATCCTCTAACCATTTCTATTGGAAAGCAAGAAGGTCAAGTCATATCCTTGCTTGACAAGATTAGAAGTTTGAAACATGAAGAAGGAAAAATTGTTGAAAGAGTATGTGAGCTTAGAGGACTAATTGGTCCTAAGATGGAGGTGATCCCACAAAGCTGGTTTACAATTTCTAGGAGGATCTAATTTTTGCTAAAATCACATATTTTTAGAAAATATAAAGATTTAAGCCTTAAAAAGTTCCATTTAAAGCATTCCAATCGAAGAGGGTTTGATCAAACTACCTTAAATCAAACCCCCTTGGATAGAACCCCGCTAGTTTCAAACCATACCTATAACAAAGTCTCCTTTACACCTATCAAAATGCTGATAAAAACCCATTTTTGATATACCTTTTGGGGGATCAAATGAATTCATTTAAAATTTATCTTTTGTAAGTATGTAGTCCTTATTATAAGCTTCCCAAAAATTATAATTTTAAATAAACTTTATTTTATTATTATATTTAATTTTTATTTCTCATGAATGTAGGGTTTTCTCCAAAAATCAAGCTCTTTGTTCTTCAAATGTGGAAAAATAGCAGATTATCAAAAAAAAAAAATCTAAAAAATATGAGTGCACCAGATATTGAAGTCCTTGATCCAACAAAGAGAAAAAAATTGAATTTTGATACATAAAAAAAAAGTTATGCATTATACGGTCGCGCTATGTCTGAATTATAATTGGTTTGACTTTAAAACTTGATTAAAGAAAAAATATTTAATAAAAAACTATCTAACCAAGTGGAAGCACTGGATATCGAGTTACAAATCTAAATTCAAAAGAATCAAAATTTTATCCTTTATTGAAGAAAATTTATGCATTATACAGTGAGCATCACTTTTTAAAAATGTTGTTTTCTGAAAAAAATTAGTTTTTGAGAGAGATGGAAAAAGAAGTGCAATCTGATTCCAATTTTTTTGAAAAAAATATAATTAAAATCTATAGACAAAATTTCATGAAACTCTAGTTTGCATCATCTCAAATTCCTCACGGTTTAGCCGCTATAGGTGCCCAAAAGTAAAGATATAGTTACAAAAAATTATTTCAGTGTCCAGTTTGGCAAAAAATTGTAAACCACTATTGTTTCCACATAAAAATCTTTGTGTTATGGTGTTGTGGTTTCTTGTTTCATATTAATGCATGTTTATTTTGGTTGAATGTTATAAGTGCTTTAAAGATTAGATTAATAAAGTTAAAAATTGTAGAACACTGATTCACCCCCCCCTTCTCAGTGTTCTTTGATTCCAATAATTAGTATTAGAGCCTAGTTTCTCGGAAGAAGTTTAAAAACTTGGGGAAGATCTGGGAAAGTGATTCAATGGATTCAAGTAGTCTTCAAAAATTTTTTTTGGTGTCCTTCGATGATCTTGATCAGTCCAAATCTAAAGTCTGGGAATTGCAGGCAAGTCTCATGAATGCTGAGAAATTAATTCAATCATTGAAAAGAAAATGAAAGAGTATGAGAAACAGTTAGCAGATATCTCTCAATCATTTGATCCTCTAACTATTTCTATTGGAAATCAAGAAGGTCAAGTCATATCCTTGCTTGAAAAGATTAGAAGTCTGAAACATGAAGAAGGAAAAATTGTTGAAAGAGTATGTGAGCTTAGAGGACTAATTGGTCCTAAGATGGAGACAATGCTTAGTGCATTGAAGGAAGCACAAGATGCTATGGTGGTTAGTGATTTGACAAACCTTTAGTCAACAAAGATGCAATCTTATCTATTTTTTGGTCACATGAATATTTTGGAGAGTCTCAAAAAGAGTTGGGACACTAGTTTGAGCCTGTTGAAGAGTAATTTTGTAGACATATTCAAATTTATGAAGTTGTAGAAGCAAGTTTGTACATATGTAGTTTGTTCATAGCAATTTTTTTGATTTTTGGGATGCATATTTCTTGCCTTTTCCATTGATGTCAAAGGGGGATAGCGGGATAGTGAAAAATGCTTTAATCATCTTAGGAGGAGTTGTGTTTTTGAAGTTTTGAAGGTTTGCAGTGTAATTCGTGTTGGTACTAATCTAACACTTAGTCATTTTTCACTAAGTGTTTCCATCAATGCCAAAGGGGGTGATTTTGTGCAAGAGACATTGCACAAGTCATCTGGTGTTGTCACTGATGGCAACCCTAGTCAATGATTTGATCCACACATCAACATTTGATTATACTGGAAGTTTGAATGAAGATCAATGATTATCTATCAAGCTAGAACAAAGCATCTAACAAAATTGTGTTCATCAATTCATATGCAAATTTTCTATTATAATTTTGAGTTGTGGATTTCAAGGAAGATACTTTGATGTATGATCTATGTTATCTTTGAATCTTAGAGACTTGTATCAATTTGTGTGCAAGTTAGAAGATCCGGTTGATTAGTTTTTTGTTTAACAATGCAAGAAGGCCAACTAAGTGAATGTAGTGTGTTGCAAATATTCAAGGAGTAATTGTTTAAGTGTTTTTGTGTTCTAGGATATTGATTTGGGTCCTCACTATGTTGTAGCCGACTTTAGTTGGTGCACATTGAAAATTATTTGTGGATTGAGCTAGCAGTTTGTAAATATTTTATGTTTTATTGAAGCTAACATGTGGTTGATTAAATATTTAGTTGCAGATATATATAAGCGATCATTTATATCATTTGGATGTATGTACATAGTTTTTTGGTGTGTGATGTGAAAGTTAGAAGAATTGTAGAGTGATTATGCACAGTTTCACTTGTGCAATAAAGGATTTGTGATGCAAATTAAAGCGGACAAAGCAAAAGAGAGAATCAGATATAAGGTCAAGAAAGCGATTAATGTGCTTAATTGGAACTGTAATCAACCATTAGTAGATACTATTCTCTCAATTCAAATCTTCTGGATGTAATCCAAATATTTTTATAAGAAAGTGAGTCTTCTTTTTTATTTGAGCAGTGAGCTCTAGGTAGTGTGACTGAATGCAAGTGCATTCCTTTTTGTAAACACTTATTTGAGTACTTAGATAATATTGTGGATTGACCTCCATCGTGGTTTTTCCCCTAAGAGGGTTTCCATGTAAAAATCCTTGTGTTATGGTGTTGTGGTTGCATGTTTGATTTTCATGCATCTTTCTTTTGGTTGAATGTTATAAGTGCTTTAAAGATTGGATTAATAAAGTTAAAAATTGCATAACATTGATTTTACCCCCCTCTCAGTGTTCCTTGATTCCAACAAGATTTTTTTCAAAATTTTCATAAATTTTCAATTTATTTTCATGCGTTTTATGTTGTATGATCTTTATTATAAGTGAAAATGTAGATTTTGTATGAATTATAATGAAGTGAGATGCAAAAATGCAAGCTATATGAACTTTCACTAATGCAAAAATTTGAAAAACCTAGAATACCAATTAACTAATGCAAATCCTAATGCAATGTTAATGGAAGCAAGATTTAGAATGATGATGTACTCCAAATCAGAATTATGATATTCTAAATATAGGTTCACCAAAATGGAACAACTGAAAATGGAGGCTAGAATGGATAGATGCTTTCATATGGATTAGGACATAGAGCACACCCACTTTCCAATTATTTCATTCAAGAGTAACCCTAGAGATCTCACTCCCAAGATGGAATGAAGGAATGAGATCTTGCAATAGGGATGTCCTAGGGATTAATTGAAAAATAATGAGGGGTTCATCACCAAGAAAGAATTGGGAAAGAAAAATGTAATGCAAGATGTAATACTAAACAATAATTCAATGCAATCTTTAACTAAATGACCTAAAAATGTAAATAAAATAGAGAAAATGGATCTAAGATGAAATGTGTGCACCTAGAAATCTAGAGATGATTGGAAGGAGGTTTGAAATGCTAGAGATTATGACTTTAATGCTGAGTGGGATTCATTCACCAAGCTAGGAGAATCAGTCCAAAATCTGGGTTTCTGTGTGGGAATAGGAATCTCGCAAATGGGTATCTGAATAAGCAAAAATCTGAATTCAAACCAAAGATAGGACTCATTCACTAGAAGTGGAAAATCAATCCAGTTAGGGTTTCTAAAACTTCAAGATCTGAATCTGCTCTCCTTAGTCTTCTCAACCTACTTCTTCAAGTTTTCGGATATGAATCTCTATAAATCAACTTGCAGGTGTTCTCCAATGTTCTCCAATGCTTGATGAAAACTTTAACTTTATGCACTTTGACAAATTTCTCCAATATTTCTCTTCAATGTGTCTTCAACCTAAACCTACAAAACAAACACAAAAGAGAGGAAAAAATGTTTCTTTTTTAGTGGATAGGGGTTTGTCTTGGTCAAACCCTATTTTTGTAATCAAGCTTTGAAATAAAATGAAGTAGGAATAGAGAATGATGAATGAAAAAACTATGATGTTGCAACTCACCATTCCCTATCAATGAAATGTTACAAACATGTATGAGATGAATCCAATGGATGTAGATCTTGACTCTTGCTTGAATGTAATAGGTCTTGAATTGAATACTTGTTTGAATCATATAACCCTACATCACAATTGTTAGCTCAAAAAAAAACATGATGCATGAGTACTTTGGCATGATGCATGATGCTTGAATAATGGTCTAAAATGCTTGAAATACTTAATAGTAGGCTTGTAACCGAATCATAATTCATAAGGGGTCTTACCAAAATTACCATTCACATTTACCCGATTCAAAGTATATACAATAGTGCTTACCGCTTCACTCTAGTACATTTGAGACACATTCCCTTCCATCATCATTGTTCTGGAAGCATCCAAAATTGTTCTTTTCTTTCTTTCTACAACTCCATTCTGTTGAGGGGTTCAAGGAGTAGATAACTATCTTTTAATTCCATTTTCTTCAAAATAAGAATTGAATTCTTTTGAAATGAATTCTCCACCTCTGTTAGATCTTAGGCATTTGATTTTCAAACCTTTTTCATTTTCTTCCACGGCCTTGAAACTTTTGAAATTTTCCAATGCTTCACACTTTTCTCTTAAAAAGGAAACCCAAATCATTCTAGAGTAATCATCAATAACCAACATAAAATACCTTTCTCTATGAATACTTATAACTCTAGAGAGAGCACAAAGATTAGTATGTAGCAGTTCCAACACATTATTTGAATGAAATTGTTTGCTCTGGAAAGAGACTCTAGTTTGTTTACCCATTTGACATTCTTGGTAGATTACATTAGCAGGCTTCACTAACCTAGGCAGATCTCTTACTACTTGAGTAGAACTTATCTTGATAATGTTGTCAAAGTTTACATGACACAACCTCCTATGCCACAACCAACTTTCATCTATTTGAGTGATTAAGCAACTTCCAATAGCAGTATTCAAGTGAAAAATATTACCTTTAGTTTGCACACTAGTAGCAATCATGTTTCCGGAACTCCCACGAATCTTGCATTTTCTATTCTTGAACTATCCCTTGTGTACCATCTGTCCAACACTTAACAATTATGCTTTAGGCCTTCAACATAGAGAACATCATTAGTGTTTTCCTTACCACCAAGGTTAATGGAACCTCTTCCACGAATCACACAAGAATTGTTATCTCCAAATCTTACAACCCAATTTTCATACTTCTTTAGACTCACAAACTTGCTTTTATCACCAATCATATGATGTAAGCATCCACTATCAATGAACCACTCATATTTCTCCTCAACTCGGGCTGCAAGAGCTTTCTTATCTTCAGTAGATTCAGTAGGCATAGGTTTATTTTCAATGGTAGCAATGATAACCCATTCATCTTCATTTCCATCATTTTTATTAGACTCATCATCAATTACTGCTTCTTTAACAAAGTAGCATTTCTTTTGGAATCTAGGTTTTCTAGGCTTAGACCTAGGAAATCTTTCAAGACATCTTGATGCAAAATGACCTATTTGTTTGCATGAAAAACATTTAATAGGAAATACATCTTCATACTTACCTTTTCCTCTTCCTCCTTGCTTTGTAATCAATGCTTCCCGTTTTTTACTTCTCTTTCTTGGTCTTCGAGCTGTTTCAATTCTTCATCATATTTAGATATCTTTCTGGAGTTCTCTCCCGAACTGTATCTTTTCCTGTAACTTCCAGATATAGTAGCTTTGAATGCAGATTTAGTTTTTGGTGTAGATTCACCAAATTCACTTATTTCAAAAGCAGAAAGCTTCCCTATTAGTCTATCTCTTGTCATCTTGTTTACAGACATAAATTCCTCAATAGCATGAACCTTCATTTTGTAAGGAGGAAAGGATCTGAGTATCTTAGCCACAATTTCATCCTCACTTACTAAACCATCGACACATTTAATACCTAGCACTATTTCATTTACTCTCTGCATAAAAGAAGTAATATTTTCATCTTCACCCATCTTTAGATTCTCATACTTTCCTTTTAAGCTCTGTAGCTTAGCCATCTTCACCTGTGTATCTCCATACAAATTTTCCAGCTTTGTCTAGATCTCATGAGCTGTTTGCAGACCTATCACATTAGCCATCTTTGAATTTGTTAGAGCGCTCACTAATGCTTCCATAGCTCTGGTATTACTTTTGACATCTTTGATCTCATCAACAAAAGAGGGACCATTCTGAGGAATAATATATTGATCTCTTGTAATCTTCCAACAAGCATCACCAATGCACTTTAGATGAAATTACATCCCGACTTTCCACAGTGAGTAGTTGGTACCATCAAATCTAGGACTGTCCTTCTTGAATGTTGATGTTGCCATCCTGGATCACCTCAAGCTATTAGAATTCTTCAGAGGAACTAGCTTTGATACCAATTTTTGGCAAAACAAGGACACACAACTGAGAGGGGGGGTGAATCAATTGTGACAGAAACTCAAAATTTTCTTACTTATCTTAACTTAATCTTAGATCTAATGAACAAAAAATTTATTATGAATAATCAACACATTAGAGAGAAATAACACCAATATTTTTACGTGGAAACCCTGTTAGGGGAAAAACCACGATGGATGTTAGTCCATAAGATTATACTCTGTTAGAAGTATAAAAAGAAATAATAAAGGGAATGCACATGCATTTAGGCACACTGCTTAGCACTCACTACTAAATTACAAAAGAGGACTCACTATCCAACAATAGGGTTTGGATTAAAGCCATCCAAGATGTGAACTAAGAAAATAGCTTCTTCACAAGCCTAGTTACATTTCCAATTAAGCTCAACACTTCTTCATACTTCACACAATCTTCTTCACACTCTACTCAGTAATGATATTAACACATACACACATAGGAGCACATGAAGCATAACTTCCACCAATCACACAATCACTCTTATATATCCGCTATTGGAGATTTCATCACAACTTGGTCAGCCAGGAAAAATAAAATATATTTTTAATGTCAGCCCAAATTTACAATTAGATTTTCAATGTGGATCCACCAAGGTCGGCCACAACATAGTGGAGACCCAAATTAATATCTACAACACAAAAATATTTTAATTAATTTCACCACAAAGATCCACAACACGCTACCACCTACATGTCTGCCAAGAACATGAAAAACCAAACATGCGCACAAGGATCTTCAACCACAAGCTCACCGAGTAATGTGGATGTACCCAAAAGATAGAGAATTAACTAGAGACATCTAAGAACACCAATAAACAACTGAGAAACATCCGCAACAACTGAGATAACTAGAATCACACAATCTTCATTTAGGAACACTGACAGAGACTAGCAAAACACTGTTGGACCATAATTCACACAAAATTTCACGCGGACCTCTAAAAATTTTGGTAGATGATCTAGAAATACTCAACAATAAAACCTTTAATCCACATCAGCTAATCTTTTATGTATAGAACACAAACACTTTCATGACCTGCACAGTTCCACTAAGAACCCAAAACACTTTTTCTTATAATTTTCTCAATATCCTCGACATATACAACAATAGATACACACAATGCTAATAGTATTGACATCAATGATAACAAAATATCAACAACACATCCAAAACATCCAACAATCTCCCAACAATCAAGGAACCATTAAGCCTAGTCTACAAGGAGGGCTCAAACAAGCAAGGAAAAGTAGAAGGGATACTTTTTCCATTACCACAGGAACCTACTTGTGTTCTCATCAAGCATGTGTTTGGGTCACCCTCATTCTAATCCCACCCTAGGATGTTTTGGCATCGACCTAATTTAAATTTAATGATGGATTTCCAACTTTGGATATGTTTCAAAGTTAAAGATAGTATGTACATATAGGATGATTTAGTGATGAAAAATGTATAGAGAGATAAGTGCAAAGAAATAGAGCAGATAGATGTGAAATAGATGTTTATCTTTGTGTTTATGATGTGAGTGTGGTAGATCAGTGTGAATTCTAAATTTCGAGTTGCTAGATGTAGTGAGATGAAGGTCTACTTTATCATTCATGCATGTCTACAAGTGGCTGAGTAAATTGTGGTGGAAATATCTATTGCATTGAGATTGTCATCTCTCTATAACATATCTCTTCTATCTTCTTTGTATCTCTATCACAGTGAGCCCTCTAGGTGGTTAGACCTATTGGATAGTGAGTCCTTATCTTGGCAGTGCGCCTTTTCTCTAGTAGTAAGCCTTTGTAATTGATTTTGATATTCTTTATAGTGTGAGTTAATCCTCTCCATGGTTTTTCCCTCATTGGGTTTTCCATGTAAATTTTGTGTTACTGTGTTTGTGTGATGGTTTTTAGTTTCTACACTTGCACTTAATGTTTAATCATTCTAGTAGAGTTAATGATTTGTGATTGATCTAAGTCTTGGTGAATGTTTTAAAAGGTTTAATTTTCTAAAATTGATTAACCCCCCTCTCAGTTGTCTTTTTCAACAATTGGTATCAGAGCTTGGTTTGTTGGAAAAGAGCTTAACTGCTTAAGGAAGGTCAGGGATGGCTGGAAAAGTTACTCATGATTATCTGAGGTTCGATGGAAATAATTATGCTATTTGGAAAATACAGATGGTAGAATATTTGGAGTAATGTGGATATGATGTGGAGAAAGCTTACAAGAATACTTACACTCCTCCTGCTAATGGTCCAAGTATGACTTATGAGATTAAGGCACATGAAGTGAATAGTAAGTCGAATTACACTTTGAAGAATATTCTTGTACATTTCGAGTTGATTAAAGTTCAAAATCTAAAGATTGCTAAGGAAGTCTTGGATGCTTTGGAAAAGGCACATGAAGGAGATGTTCAAGGGTCAAAGAGGAAAAGCTGCAAAACTTGGAGACACAGTTTGAGCTCCTGCATATGTCTAAATATGAGAATGTTAAATCTTATGTACAAAGATTGGATGAGGTAGTAGTTGGAATGCGAGAACTTGGTGCTATAATAGATGAATCCATGATTGTAAAGAAGATTCTTAGAACTCTCCCTGATGCTTACAGTGAAAAGGTATGTGCTATTGAAGAAAATATAGACTACAAGACTTACACTAAAGATGAGTTGTTGGGAACTCTGACATCTTATGAGATGAGAAAGCCAAATTTGAGAAATGGATCCAAATTAGAAACTACCTTTAAGGCTACAAAAGCTGAAGATCCAAATGAAAAAAAATATTATGAAGTAGAAGCTAACTTTGTAAGAAGGATGACGGAAGGCTCTAACAAGTACGAAGGTAAGTTACCCTTTAAATGCTTTAGTTGTGGAGGAATGGGAAATTTTGATTTGAGGTGTCAGGAAGGAGCTAAGAGGACTAAAAAAAGCTATGAGAAAGAAAAGAAAGGTAAGATGATCAAAAAAGAATATTATGTGAATGTAGATGCTAGTATATTTGATGAGGAATTTGATTATGGAGATATTGATGACAATGAATGCTTGTTCTTGGCTATAAAAGATGAACCTACTTATGCTAATTCTGAAAAGCAGGTGAAGGAATGCCTTCCGAAGAAGGAGAAAATGAAGGTGTTGTAATCTCTTCCCTACATGCTAAATAGGAAAAGAGCTATTGGGTTGTTGGTAGTGGTTTTTCACATCACATGACTGGTGATAAGAGTAAGTTTGTTAAAATTGAAAAATATGATGGAGGCTTAGTTATGTTTGGAGATGATACTAGTGCTAAGATTTGTGGGATAGGTTCAATAAGTTTTGATGACAAGCATAATACTGATGATGTCTACTATGTTAAGGGTTTAAGGCCTAATCTCTTGAGTGTTGGAAAAATGTGCAGTAAAGGATATAATCTTGTATTTAAGGATGAAAGATGTGAGATCAAGAAAGATTCAGGAACAATGATTGCTACAGGAAAGAAATCTGAAGGAAATATCTATCAACTTAAGGGTGTTGATGAATGATGTTATATGACTTAGATTAATGATAGTTGGTTGTGGCATCAGAGAATGTGTCATATGAATTTTGATGACTTGGTGAGGATTAGTGTAGCTTAGGCTGTGAGAGATTTACCAAGGATTACAAAGCCTATTAATGCTATTTGTAGGAATAGTCAGTTTGGAAAGAAAGCAAGAAACTATTATAGATCAAAGGAACAATCTACTATAGGACTACTAGATTTAATTTGTACAAATCTCTGTGATCCTACAAGATTGAGAAGTCTACAAATTGAAAGGTACTTTATGATTTTGATTGATGATTATTCTAGGTATACATGGGTTAAATTTCTTAGAGAGAAATTTGATGCATTAGATAGATTCAATACTATCAAAGCTATGGTTGAGAATGAAGTAAATTTGAGGATAAAATGCTTAAGGTCTAATAGAGGTGGTGAATTCACCTCCCATGAGTTTAATATTTTTTGTTAAGTGCATGGAATAAAAAGATAGTTATTTTCTATGAGAACTCCTCAAAAGAATGGAGTTTTTGAAAGAAAGAACAAAACAATTCAAGAGGCCGCTAGATCAATGATTATTGAGGTTGGTCTACCAAAATTTTACTAGAGAGAAGCTATTCATCTTTTTGTTTATGTATTCAATTGAGTTCAAGCATGAGAAAATAGTACACAGACCCCTTATGAGATATGGTGTGAAAGAATTCCTATTGTTAAGTATTTCAAGGTATTTGGAAGCAAATGTTATATCAGACGGGATGAAGAAAATTTAGGAAAATTTGATGCAAGAAGTGATGAAGGAATTTTTCTTGGATATTCTACTAAAAACAAATCTTACATATGTTTCAATAAAAGATTGAGGAATAATGTAGAAAGTACAAATGTTAGGATTGATGAAGCAATGAAGGATTCAATTGATGTTGATGGATATGTATCTAACGAACCTAATTGCATAAGGATTGAAGAATTTGTGGAAGAACAAGGAAATGATAAGAAAGAGAAGAAGAATGAAGAAAATGAAAAAGAAGAAGATCTAGTGGTGTCCCCTAAGACATTTAGATATGTGAAAAAGAATCATTCATAAATTTAGATCATTGGAGACAAGACAAAAGGAGTATTGTCAAGAAGTAGAGTTGTTGTTGGTGAGGTAAATTTGTGTTTACTTTCTAAGATTGAACTGAAGACTATAAGTGAAGCATGTAAAGATGAGCATTGGATGGAAGCTATGAAAGAAGAAATTATGCAAATTGAGAAGAATCAAACTTGGGAATTGGTCCAAAGACTAGCAGATAAAAAAATTATTGGATCAAAGCAGTTATTGATAAATAAGTTGAATGAGAATGGAGAAATAGTAAGAAACAAAGCACAAAGCAAGGCTTGTGTGTAAGGGTTACTCACAAGTAGAAGGCATATATTTTCAAGAGACTTTTGCTCTAGTGGTAAGAATGGAAGCTATCAGGATGTTCTTATCATTTGTTGCTCATAAAGGTTTCAAGGTCTACTAGATGGCTTTCAAGTTTTCATTTTTGAATGTTGAGCTAGAAGAAGAGGTCTACATGGAACAACCAGAAGGATTTTAGTTGTCATATCAACCAGATATGGTTTACAAATTGAAGAAAGCTTTATATGGATTGAAGCAAGCTCCTAGAGCTTGCTATGCAAGGCTAGATAGGTACTTTATTTAGCAAGGTTTCAACAAAGGTACAACAAATAGTAATCTATATTTTAAAATTGAAAAATGAGAAAATCTTGATTGTGGTTGTATTTGTTGATGACATTATTTTTGAAGGAAATGAAACTATGGTCAAGATCTTTGCGGAAAAAATGTAAAAATAATCTGAGATGTCTATGTTTGGAGAGAATAATTTCTTTCTTGGGCTACAAATTAATCAAACAGAGAAATGAATTTTTATTTCATAGTCTAAGTATGTGAAAGAGATGTTGAAGAAGTTTGGGATGGATGGTTCCAAACTGATATGCACTCCTATGGTGACTAGTTGTAAATTAGGTGAAGATGATGATTCACCTAAGGATGATCAAAGAAAATATAGGGGTATGTGCAGGATCATGATCAACCAATAAGTGGCGATATGATGGGTATGTGGCTGATGACTTTTTTTTTACCCAAAATTAATGAAATGAAAAGGGTTTTTAATGAAGATTCTCAACTTTCCACCAATATAAATTATGCTTTACTTTGAATTTAATATTAAATAATTATTATTCATTTTCTATTTGAATTATGACTAAAGTCCTAATTGATAGGCTGATTGAAAAACATCTATAGCTTTCAAACGGTATCAAATTTTTGAATCCAAAACATGTGTCACATTCTATGCTTCACATACTATGGATTAAAAAAAGAAAAATAAATTTCATGAAGTTTTGACCAAGTTAAGGTGGTTAGACATACGAGTTTTTATATTTTTTAAAAGTTGTAATAAAAAAATCATAATTAATTATTTACTTGGAAAAAAATTACAAAAAATATGCATCACATCGAGACATGAGTCCTCTACTTATATCTAAAATATATAAAAAATATTATCATTTTATTGTGGTTAGGTTGGTTAGATAGACACCTACTTCTTATTTTTTCCCTGAAATTTAAGTACTACTACATTGAAATTTTAAATTTTCACCAAAAAGTTAAAAAAAAAAAAAAAACCTAGTAGTTTAGAAACTATATTAAATTTGCTACAAATTCTATTCTTACATATTTTTGAAATAATA
Source organism: Sequoia sempervirens (assembly GCA_007258455.2). Classification (NCBI taxonomy): domain Eukaryota; kingdom Viridiplantae; phylum Streptophyta; class Pinopsida; order Cupressales; family Cupressaceae; genus Sequoia; species Sequoia sempervirens. The sequence continues at coordinate 285,804,393 of VDFB02000013.1, read as the reverse complement.
TAGATAACTTATTCAAATTTTTATGTCAAGTTGCCTAACTTTGATTTTTCTAAATTTTTTGCCACTTAAGGGCCTATTTTTTCCATGATGATCCTGCACATACCCATAGATCCATGATTGGTAGATTGTTATATTTGGCTGCTACTAGACTAGATATTATACATGTTGTCTATCTTGTGGCTAGATTTCAAGAAGATCCTAAGGAAGCACATGTTGCTTTTGTTAAAAGAATATTCAAATATTTGAATGAAACTCTAGATTATGGCTTATGGTATCCTAGGGATACTTAATTTACACTAAGTGCTTATATAAATGTAGATTGGGTTGGATGTGTAGATGATAGAAAAAGTACAAGTGGTGGTGAATTCTTTGTTGGTTGTAGATTGGTGGCATGGTTTAGTAAAAAGAAAGATTCAGTTTCCTTATCTATTGTTGAAGCTGAGTATATTGTTGCTGCATCTTGTTGTACACAAGTTTTATGGATGAAATAGAAATTGAAAGATATCACAGTTGTGTATGATGATCCTATTTCTATCTTCTATGATAACAAAAGTGCAATTAACATTTCAAAAAATTTGGTGATGCACTCGAGGACAAAGCATATATCTATTAGGTATCATTTCTTGAGAGAGAAGGTTGTGGAGAATGAAGTAAAGCTTGAGTATGTCCCTACATAGGCTCATATTGCTAATATATTTACGAAGTCTCTTCCTAAAGATACTTTTAAGTATCGCTGAGAGAAGTTAGGGGTCATTTCCCCTCCTTTCTTGAACTAGATGCATATGGAGATGCATCAATCTGATGGGTATATGGGTCTATCTTTCTTTTGGACTGATGTTTTGGTGGCTACCTCTCAGGGGGAGCATATATTGTCATGTGTTGTCACTGTATGAGTATTTTGTTTTTAATGTCAAAGGGGAAATCAATGTAAAATATCCTTTACCTTTTCCACTAATGTCAAAGGGGGAGAGGAAGAAGATGGAAAATAGAAGAGTGTCATAAAAATATTATGTACTAAGGGGGGGAAATAGAAAGAAAAATCATGAAAAATGTGTTCAAAGTTAGTATGTTCTCTTTGATGGCTTTTCAAATCACGTGTTGTCATCAATGACAAAGGGGGCTATTTTTGCAAGAATGAAGGTGTTTTTATTTATGTCAATTGGTCAATTGGTTATTTACTAGTTTTTGTTGTCATTGATATCATGGATGCAGGTTATTGGTTGTATATGTTGAGAATATTGAAAAAATTGCAATGAAGAAAGATTATAGGTGTTCAGTGGTTGCTTCGAGTTTTGCTCCAAGATTTTCTTATATGTTTGTGTGGTTTAGATATGTTGATCATGGTTGTTGGAAGTTGTTATATCCAAATTTATGGCTTCTGATTCATTGTATATTGTGAGTTATGTTTACCAATTGTGAACTGTGGTTTTTTGTGTATCTGGCTGAGGTTCGGGAGAAATGTTTGTGTCTGGATTTCCTTTTGGTTAAGTCTTATGACTTATAGTTCTGAGTTAAGTTTTTATGATCATGTTGAAGATAATTTTTGTGTGTGGAAGGATTTGATCATGCTAAGGGTTACGTGAGCTTAATTGTTCTATGTGTTTTACACTAGTTTGGATGACCTTGTGTTAAACACTACTTTTGAATTTAATGAAGCATGTTGGGACCTCCATGGGTTCTCATAAAGTGTGTGTTTGGGTTGCTCTCATTCTAATTCTACCCTAGGATGTTTTGGCACCAACCTAATTTGAATTTAATGATGGATGGCCAATTTTGGATATGTTTCAAAGTTGAAGATGGTATAAATATAGGATGAGTTATTGATGAAAGATGTATAGAGAGATAGGTGCCAAGAAATAGAGTAGATAGATGTGAAATAGATACGAATTAGTGTGCGTGTGATTCGAGTGTGGCAGATCAGTGTGATGTCTAAATGCTGAATTTTTGGATGTAGTGAGATGAAGGTGTACTCTATCATTCATGCATGTCTACAAGTGGTTGAGTAAATCATGGTGGAAATATTTATTGCATTGAGATTGTTTTCTCTCTGTAACATATATCTCTTCTATCTTCTTTGTATTTCTATGGTAGTGATCCCTCCAGGTGGTTAACCTTATTGGACAGTGAGTCCTACTTTAGAGAGTGAGTCCTTATTTTGGCAGTGAGCTTTGTAATTGGTTTTGATATTATCTATAGTGTGAATTAATCCTCATTGTGGTTGATCACTCATTTGGTTTTCCATGTAAATCTAGTGTTACTATGTTTGTGTGATGGTTTTCATGTTCTACACTTGCACTTATTGTATAATCATTCTAGCAGAGTTAAGGATTTGTGATTGATCTAAGTTCTGGTGAATGTTTGAAAAGGTGTAAATTTACTACAAATGATTCACCGCCCCCCTCTCAGTTGTCTTGTTCAACATTGAGTTCCACACATTGTGAATTGAGCATACAAACAAAGTTTTTGTATTTAGGTCTTATTTGGGGCTGACCTAACACGTTTGATGTTTTGCGAGGGATGAATAAGTAATTTTATTTTATGTAGGATCTAATATAGGTCTATCTCAACCTATCTTAAGGAGATTTGAATTTTGAATTAAGGCATGAACGGATGAAATGTTTTTAGGATGAAAAGTTCAATTTTGTGTGTTACATCCAATTAGGCCAAACTAATTGATGTTACACTTGATGTTGGTATATTTATAGTAGATTTATTTCAATTTTTTATGATGAAGAGTGAATGAGCAGTGATAGATAACATGTATGGTGTACCACCTAGATGTGTGTGATGTGAATGTGATCAAAGTTATGTGAAGTGTGTGAATTTAGAGTAGAGTAGAGCATTGATCCAAATCAATGCAAAGATTGATTTTGTACTTCATTGGAACTATAATCCAACATGTTCTAGATGCATTTGTAATAATTCAAATAGCCTATAAGCCACCCAGGCTCCTATTTTTTTATCTTATTCTTTGTGGGAAGTGAGTCTACTAGACAATGAGTCCACATGTAGTGAGCATTTCTATAATATACTATATCCAAATATATTATATTGTGAGCTAACCCTCACCGTGGTTTTTCCCATTTTGGGTTTTCCACGTAAAAATCCCAGTGTTCATGTGTTGTGTGATGTCGTGGATGTTTCATGCTTTCTTTACTTATATCAGCCAAATTTTCTTTGATAATTGGATGGATAATGTTTTAATGGTTTAATAGAATATTGATTCACCCCCCCTCTCAATATTCTGAGTGTTCAACAAGACTCTTCACTATTTTCAAGTATAAATTTTTGGCTCAACTTCAAGAACTTATTTGTTTGTCATACAATAACATTTTTTTGAGCAATTTTAATTATCTAGGGCAAAATTTCATTCTCTAAATTATGGTGTGTAGCCATTTAAAATTTTTATGAATTAGAATTTTAGAAATCACCAATTCTCAAAAGTCACCATACATAGTTCCCATATTTGGAAATTTAGAGGACTCATTTAGGCACATACAAACTCTTTTTTGGTCATATTTTTAAATGCCTAATTTTTCTAGCACTTCATAGTGGTAATATTGGCTTTTATTGACAATATATGCCTTATTTTTGAGACTTTACAATCATTGTACATCAAATCCACTTGGTGGTAATTATAAATACAATAAATATAGAGTGTCAAATAATTATACTTACTTGGGTGTTCTCTTATTGCGCCAAGGGGGGTAATTTGGATTTTATACATTTTTTTGTTGGTTTTGAAATCATTTATCTCACACTAAATCCATTTTTTTGAGTATTCTTCACAATTCCCAATATAAAAATAAATAAATATGGTTATTATGCAAAATAAGTATACAAAAGGAGATTGTATTGAAAGAAAAATTGATGAAATGAATCAACCTCTTATAGATCATGGTATTTTTGTACATAATCCATCTAATCTATTACTTGAAAAATCATAATATGATCTCACTCAGAGATCATCTAAGAAAAAAAAAATCATTTAAGGATGAACAATGTAGTTAGATGACTTGCATCAAGGTCTCATATCTCTCATCATCAAATATTTATACTTTTGAATCTAGTGTTTTTGTCTATGACTTCCAGTGATTCATTGTAGTAGGATATTGATATCAATTTTTTATATCCACCACATTGGAACATATTTATACTAGACATTATAAATTTGGAGGGCACTAATGAGGACATTCATCTTCTATTTAACAAATTTTTTGATGGAATTAAGTCACCATCATCTTCTTTGGATGTTATTTTTCTTCATCATCCTCTTTTTCTTTTGTCATTGTTTGATAGTGGATTGGAGACCTTTAATAAGAACTCAAAGACTTCATCTTGGGATTCATCATTGTCTTTGTATCATGTATAAAATTTAAATAATTTCATCCTTCTTCCTACATATTATATAAAATGAGAAGATTTATTGCAAACATCTATGGTTTGTTAGGTTTTGTTTTATAGGTGATCTTGGTTTCTTGAGTATGTTTTGTGAATATTACACGGTACAAGAGCTACAAATATGTAATCCCTTTCTCAATTTTGGAGTATTTTTGGTAGGAACTTTTGTTGGGTATAAATTTAGAAAAATAAACCTCATAATTGAGTCCAAAAGGAACAAAAACCTATTAATCAATATAAAAAGTGATAGGTCTTGTAGTATTAGAAATTGATCCATTTTCTAATGTTTTTAAAATTATCATTGTCAAAATATATACACATGAACACATCTATACATTTTTTACCATTCTTCCCAAGGGTAGAAACATTGTTCAATGATTGTGGATCATCTTCATTGTCTATTGTTGAGCATCTACTAGCCCTATATGAAGAACTCTCAAGGGAGGTTGTATGGATTCTCTTCTCATCTATTTTTTGGGAGGGAGAATTTCCTCACATAATTCAGATCTTTCCTTCTCAACTTTTGGGTGTGTCACATAGACCTCTCTTTTCTCTCCTACGGGGGAAACATATATTATACTTGGTACTAAAATTAGTCTTTAGAGGGCTATGATAAGTCCTCCTTTCTTGTTTAATTGTAAATTTTTTTTCATGCATTTTCCTCTTTGGAGAGAATTTTCATTTTCCACTCCATTTTATCCTTCACTCTATTTATGAGTTTTTTTTGTGCATGGCTGCCAAACATGGCCTTATAGCTAGGACCCACAATCACTATTATATTGTATTTATTACCTCTAAGTTTCACTTAAAAGGTGGGGTATTAGTGTAAATAAGGTCATTACATTTATAGGTTATTCTCTCATTTGTATCAACTAATAGGGACTTTACACATGTCCTCATACTTGTCCCAATTTTTTTAATCCTACCTTCATATATTTTCATCAAATGTTGTAGCTGTAAATTCCTTGCTATTTTCTTTGAAGTGTGAGATAATAAAAAAGGCATGTTAACTATTTGGTAAGTTCACAAAAATAGTGTGGTATCAAAAAATTCCATGATTGTGGGATATGCATAAAATTGTGTTCTTAATGAGGCTTTAATTATTTTTACTAAAACAATCCAAATAAATGTGATATCATGAAATGCAATTATTTTTGTATTTACAAAAAATATTTTAGTTGAAAAATCCTTATAATTTTTTAACCAAATGCAATTAGGAGGTATAAATTTAATACTCATAGCATTTACTAGCATCCTCCAAGAATGTGTGAAAATGAAAATTTAGAATAGAGTATGGACACAATTTTTTTAATAACAATCTCAAACATCAAGTCCTACATATGAATGTAAAAATATAGAATCATACATGTGGCATACAAATTATTCACCAAAGAACCTCAAAAGAACACAATTTCATAGAGTACAATGATTATAAGATATGCACAAAAGGGGCTTGTTCAAAATACATTACAATTATTATTGATTTTGAGTTGTTAGTTGGTTTTCTTAGTTATTATAAGGAACACAACTCCTTCATGGAGTATCATAATATAGAGGTATTTATAATACATTTGTGGGATTTAAATTCTATGTGTGTTCACATGATTGACCATTTCAATCATTATGGGTCTAAAGAAGTACATGTAGGTATATTTTCTTCTCCCTTATATGATTCCTCTTTCCATTTTATTTGAATTAATAGATCATCCTTAATTATATTGCCAAGGTTTGAATGGATTCAAGATCTACATCTCCTAGTATCCCCAAATGTAAGCTACCATCTAGAGATTGAGCATTGGTGGAAAATAAATTTTAGTTTTAATGGTTGGTAGTTTTTGAACTTCAATTTTATTAGCTTATTTTTATTCTTTTCTTTAGAAACTCCCTCATTGGTTCATCAATTTATGTAAAATGGAGGAAAAAATGAATATTTATCTTCAAACTCTTAAATCTATCCTCAAATTTCCTATTCATATAATTCTAATTATTAATGAAGCTTTCTTGTAAATGGTAACACTAATCTATTATGTTAACAATTCTATATTTAAGAGATAATTGAAAGATAATACATTCATGTTACACAACAACAACATCATTGAAGAATAAAATAAAATATATATACTTGAGCTAACATTAGTGTCACCTCCAAATTTAGAAAAGTTCTTCCTATACACCTATGGTAGATCATGTAAATGATTTTCATGGGCTAAGGGACCTATGAAAATTCACCAAGATACTACACAAGAGGTCATAACTTTAGTTTTAGGTGTTTTAAAATTTATAACAACAAGTAAAAAATATCATCAGATATTAAAGCTTGAATCAAAAATGAAATACAAATTACATATTTAAAACTTCTCTTTATGGGAGAAGAGTGTATACTTGCTAACTTGGTATTTTTACAAACACTTAGTAGAAATAAATTGAAAATAATGTTATATTTTTCATTGCAGCTAGCTTAGAAAATAAGTATTGTTGTTTTGGAGTTCTAAGATTGATTAGGTAAATTAGAAGAACTTGATTTGGTTGAATCATCAAGAATCTAGACACAACATCTAGCTACTAATACCTTAAAATATTTCTCTTCATAATTAATATTCATAATTAATATTCCAACTTTAGAATGGTTTTTATTTAGTGCCTAAAAAATGATCAAATCATTGTTATTCTTAATTATTATTGTAGTTCCTTTAGGCAAGATTGCATAAATCAATTATGTCTTTTATTCAAATTTCAAGTAATTGATATTGCTTTACAACAAAATTGGATTATTATTCTAGATGGTACTTCATAAATTCTAAGTACTTCTAATTTTTAGATTAAGGACTACTAGTATGATTTTATTGTAATCCATAATATTAGTTTCTAGTAAAAATGTTACTAAAATAACTAGTACTTATTAATCACTAACATTTATTGGACTAAAACCAATCCTTAAGATGATAAAATTATCTAATTAAAACCTATTAAACATATTTAATATTGAAAAAATTATAAATTTTATATAATGATTTTCCTAAATGGTTTTATAAATATATATAAAAGAAATGTTTTCAAAATTAAAAATAAATTTGAGTCTAAATTTAACAAAATAGAAGATAGACTTTGACTAACATTATATAGAGAAAAAATTGTGCAATGGGTGAATAAACATAATGATTAATTCAATTTATTCAAAGAAAATATTCTAAAAGGTAATAAATATATCTGCATAATAAAAGACATAATATATGTACAAAAGACACATGTAAGAAAAATGTGTAAACATACAAGTGAGATATGAATTATTAATAACATGTCTTTATAGACAGAGAAAAATGTCCCGAGCTTGTGAACACCACTTTTGTACATTGATTTCTTTCCTTCTTGACATAATTGAATAATTTTAATTATTTAATTATTTTCTAAGATCATATTCCTCTATTAATTAAATAATTTTAATTATTTAATTAATTCATTTCTTTTTCTTTATTCTTCTTTGATTAATTAATTTTAAAAATAAATTAAATATTTATTTAATTATGTCGCTAATATTTTTTTTCTTTCTATAATTAAATAAATTTTCATTTATTCAATTATTCATTCTTCACTTTTCATTTATAGTTAAATAATTACTTTAATTATTTAACTGTTCATTAACCTTTTCCTCCTTCTATAAGCTAAATAATTATTTCAATTATCTAACTATTCCTTTTCACTTTTCCCTCTACTATTAGATAATTAATCTAATTTAATTATTTAATATCTCTATCCCATTTCCCCCATGTTTAATTAAATGGTTGAAAATAATTTTAATTAAATCCCCATTTCCCTCTTCTTCCATAAATAAATAATCATTTTGATTATTTATTTCCTCACATCCTCTCCCAAGTTAAATAATCTTATTATTTCATTTTCTCCACTTCCTCTTTTGAATTTTCACCATTGATCTCTTTCAGTCTCCTTTTAATCTTCACCATATGTCCTTAATGAGCCCTAACCCTACCTCTTCGTGGTGCATGCAACCTTCACTGTTGGTCTTGGCATTATTTTGGCTTTCAATCTTGATTGTCTATTCAAATAGATTTTCTATAAAAGAGAGCTATCTCCCTCATTCCAACCTTACAACCACAATCTACAAAATTCTTGCTAGTCACTATCACATCATTGTCACTTGCAAGTACTTGCATACAAAAAAATATGAGGGAAAGCTTGCATGTGCAACAAAATGAAGGAGATGCAAGGAAGATGAATCAACTTTATCATCGAAAGTTTGTTATAGCTTTGTTCTTGTTTGATTTCCTTTGCTATTTTGTACTTTCTTCTTTAGATTTGGGTAATTTTGGTTTAGATTTTGAGTAGTGGTGGTTGCTATTGTAGATCTTTACCTTTGATTGTGATTTATACCCAATCTTACAATCTCAAAGAGATGTGATCTCATGGAGTGGAATGATTGTACATTACAAAAAATATGAATTTGATGAAAAGGTCTTAGAAACTTTTAAGAAAATACATTTAGTAAGTGTAAGGGCTTACTCCATAATATTTACCTATATATTCTCACACTATGTCAAAATGTGAGCTTTAAAATTAATTATTGACATCCATAAAATAGTAGAATTTATTTCATCTTGTATTTTTTATGAATCATGGAGTCTATCTAAATTATTGACTAAAAAATATTTCTACACAATTTTTGGTAGAAAATAATTCTATTATCTAATAGATTGTATAAATATCATGTCCCTTATTAATATTGTACATAAAAATTACATTATTTAAATATATTAATCATTATTTATTCATAATTATAAATTATAAATGTGGAATACTACATTATATAATTTTATCAATTTTTTTTTATAATATAATTTCTCTGTTTTCTTGTAGTGTATCTAAGCTACAATATTATATTAAGGTTAGCTAGATTATTTAGTTAGGTTATACTATTTTAACTCTATATTGTATTTGTTTTAATCCATTACTTAGCTATGCAATTGATATGATAGTAACATTAAAAAATTATAATTTTGTTTGTTTGTTTCCTTTATTTTAGAGATATATAGGAAATTTGAATCTGGCAGGAGCCGTACGTCACTCTCACCACTTGAGATTGAGATTGCGATTGCGACACGCTTCACATTTCTATTTAGAGATGCACACGCTCACATAAATCTGGCAAAAAAGTAGACGTTGGAAAACAGAAAAGCCATCCTCTGGAAAGAAAGTGCCGGCGCCGCCCGAAGACGCTTTGCACTTCCTATCGATCCACCGCGTCCCTGCTAATAACTAAATCCCACGAATGAAATCTACAGCATTAAACACGCTAGCTTTGAAACGAACAAAAGCCAGTTGTATCCAAGTGATACGGATAACATCTATGGGATTTTGTTCTTCCCAGATGCGCCGTGGATTACGGGGAAGTCGGTGTGCGGGCTTAAATTTTATGTTTTTCGCACTACGTTGTCAGGCAATACCATTTTCAAGAGACGTTTTATATGTGATAGGCAAGTGGGCAGATGCAAAGGCAGAGGAATATTAATGCCTTAGCTCATCACAAGGGCTGAAAAAAATAGAAGGCTTCTATCCACGACTACCTACCGCATATATCATCTCTTGCGGACGGCACGTTCTATCCACACGCTGCCTTTTCTATCTTTAAACGGCTGTCTTTTACCCAAATTAACGTTGAATCTGTCGTATACAAGTCATAGGAATATGTCGCTAAACTATCTGTGATTTAAAAAATAAAGCTACCTAGTCATCTGCAGCTGAAAACTACTTGCAGACAGCCCTTACTGTTTTGCATTGTTTTGTTGGGGACGCGACATCAACTTGGTTTTAAATGAAATGGTTACGAATGATATTTTTTATTCAAATTATTTCCACATAATATAATTTTTCTAAGATCTTTGATCTTCATTGAATCTTTCAATTGGTGTATACAATCTATTTACTTTTTCTAACTCTAATTTCATGAGTGATCCCTATTACTATTATTCTTACTTTATTTTCATTTGATTTTAATCTTCAACATAGTTTCAACATAGCTTTATTAGTACTTGTCTTTAGGCAATATTATGAGTTTTTTGTTTTTTTAGTTAATTAGTTATTAATAAGTTAGCTTTCAACCAATCAAAAATATATATATATATTTTTTGAAAAGAATAAAATTCAATTTTCTAAAGTGAATTTGCAAAATATTTAATTTTATAAATTATAAAAATTATTTTTGATAAATATGATTGACTCAAAAGTTTTGTGTGTTATTGACAGGAAAAATGAAAATTAACTATTATTTGTCTATTTTTTAGAAATTTGAACTATTATTTTGCCTAATTTATTTGTTGAAATGGTGGAAGGTGATGGTTAATGATATATGCTAACAAAATAAAAGAATGGAGATTAAATTAATAAATGAAACAACATGAGATTTTTCCTTTTGAAAGTATTTTATGAAACTTGTATTGTTGGTGCTAGAGGAGGAGTGAGGTGGGGAAAGAACTTAAACTCATTAAGATTTTAGCTTTTAGAAAAAACTTGTGTGGCTTTATTAAAGACTTTTCTTTCTTTTGATTTCTTCATAATCTTAAGGGAAAAATGAATAAAGAAGTTCACTAGAAATTAAGGTGTTGACTAATAATGGGACATATATATGTCATCATAAATGTAATTATAAATAAATAAGTTCATTTTTATTATTAAATTCAAATATTTATATATAATATGAAAAAAATAAACTACCAGTCGCATGTACAGGTATGCAATGATCAACCGATAAGGATCCTCTGTGAATGGGTATTTAGTGGGGATGGAGGAAGAAACTTGTTTTTCTAATGCAATGTAAAGTATAAAATTTGAGAATTATTTGCAATTTTTTGAATGAGTAAAAAAAAGGAAAGCATGTTAATAATTCAATATGGAATAATGCAAGCTCAGTTTATAGTAGGAGGTGAATAAGGATAAGATCTGTCAAGTACATTGTAATGAACAGAGATGTTTGAAAATCAATTTATATATTTATATGAATAATTAGATGGATAGATCAATTAAACCAAAGCTATGTGTGCATTAAAATATATGAATTTGACTTACATTACTTGAAGATGTTATAAAGCACTTAAATTTGGTGAAGAACTTATTTTATATCTCTACATTTAATTGGAACATTATGTAACATTTTAAACCCCATGTTTTTGATAAAGGGAAAAACGGGTTTTACAAGGACTCGAAACCACTAAGTTTACAACAAAAGAGAAAGGATTAAAAAGTCCAACAGAAAAAATAGGCTGCACTAAAGGAAAAAATCGGATAAAGCAGTAGCCACCCACAAAAGTCCAGGAGGGTCAGAAAAAAAACCAGCCGAAATGCCAACAAAAAGGTCAGCCACAACTAACCCAGAGTCTTCAAAACAGACTCAGTCTCAGCCTCCAGGTTATGCATGTCTTGAACACCCTTCTTCAAGGTTTGAATCATCTGCGGTGTAGGAGGAGCCTTCCTCTTCAAATTAGCCCTGGTTCTCTTTGAAATACCAACATCCTCATCCTGGTTTTTATCATTGACCTCTTCCAGATCAACCACCAAAGACCCCTATTGAGATTTGTCTAATTTTTCAGTCATGGCATTAATGATGATGTCATTGTGTCTTGCCATCCTATTGTTCTACTCGGCTATAATTTTAATAGTATTTTTCATTTTTTCCAATTCAATTTCAACCCTTCTGTCCATGCCCACTTGGTTTTGGGTTTCTTTATTGGCACCATGATATTTTTGCTCAGCCTCTTTCTTGCCAAGCGCTGTAACCTTGGCTCCCATTTCTTTCAGTTTACTTTGAAGGGCCCAGTTCTTTATTTTTAGCTCACTGATTTCATGGAAGAACCATTTCAAATTTCTGAAATGGTCATCAACATTATTCCTAGCTAAACCCAAGACATCCACAATGGGTTCCCTTTCAAGGTTGAAGCAAGTTTTAGCAGGGTTGAGGGTTACAGGGGAACCAATTCTAGCATCTTTGTCCAACGACAGGGCAACAAAGGACGAAGTATTGTTAGCACCAAAATCCTCAGAATCAGGATAGTCTTTAGAGTACGACACAAGGTTTTTAACCGGTAGATTCTTACCAACACTTTTGGTTTAAACCCCATGTTATAGTCCACTTCTTTATTGTATAACATTTGCATAAAACGGGAAATTAATTTTTGCATTTCCACAATAATTATTTTAAGTTGGAAATTGATTATGGAAATGTAAAATAAAACCATAGGCCATCTTCATTATTTGCAATGTATGCATTAATTGCAATCTCAAGTAATTAATCATCAATAATTTTAATTACAATAATTCTTTTAAAATGATTTTAATTAATAATATTAGGTGAATGATTTTAAATACAATTTAAATTTTCAAATAATTAGTTTTGTTAATAAGAATAATTTATCTCCAGAATTTAAGGTATGGTATAATTTTATATGTATTTTATTCTAATAGTTGTTACGCCTAGATGCACATCTATATTTGATGTTTTTGTCTAGGTTAATCAATCAATCGATTAATTATTATTTAATTATCTTAAGATAAGGCAATGCATTGCAAGACTAACAACCATTTGGATAAAATAGGAAATTGATCTTTGATATTTTTTTCTAGGTTAATGAAAGAATTGATTGATTATTATTTATCTTTAGATAACGAAATGCATGGGACATTATTGAATTAAAAAGTATTCTTTAAAAAAGTCATTGTTTATTTGAATATTAGTTATAATGCTCACCATAAATGAATTTTTCAAAAAAGAAAGATGTTATAAGTAGTATCCACTCAATAATCTTGGGAATAATTTTTTTTTTTGTGCTTGTGATTTATGGGTTAGAAGAAGAATGCAATGAAATGGAATACATATTTTTCATTGTTAGAATAATTGAATTAGAAGGTACACCTTATTTTGAGGCAACATGAGAAACATGTTATTATAAAGTATGACATGAGAAACATATTTTTGCTTCCCTACAACTTGCTATGACATGGAAAATATGTTATTATAGAGTATGTTTGTTGAAGCTAAATTTACACAAGGATTTGTGTACACATAAATCTATGTAACAATAAATATATGGCATTAAAAGTAAGACAAAAAAACTCAGGCTCATTTTCCTCTCTACCATATTGGCATCATGAAGCCCCATGGACTCTAGCCAAACCCCCTGAGCAAAAAAATGATGAAACGACCATGAGAGATTTCGTGGAGTTTCATCATACATTACACAATAAAAAACTTGGGAAAAATTTGATGTTTTCATATATAATATCTAATATTGTTGTATTTTCTTTGATGTCGTAACTTTAAGGGAAAAGGGTATCCTAGTTTTTGAATCCTCTTACATGCTGAAACCTAGTTCTTGCAAATGAAATAGAAGGGTATGTTAGTGCACAAGCAAGGAAAATAAAAAAGGAAGGATAAAAAATGAGTAAGTATATGGGTAAAATTAATATATACAATGTGAAGCTAAAAATAATCAATAATTTTTACAATTAGATAGCCAAATCTGTCTATTGAGAGTGGGAAACTTTTGTACTTACATACACTATTGGTCATCTTTAAGAAGGGCGAGTTGCATTGCATCGAGTAGTAGGAGCATAAAAGAATTTGAAATAGACAATGTAAAATACACTAATTTTGTTGAATGCCTATTATATATGTGCAACAATATAAATGAAATAATATACATATACAATAAAAGAGGTTAGCACTATTTTTTGTAAATAGAAAGAGATTGTAAACTTAAACAAACCACAAAAATTTATAGCAAGGAAAATATCAATAAATTGCATAATGTTGATCTACATATTAGACAACTAGGGTTCAACATATAAAGGAAAAATATCCTAGCATGAGGTGTTGAGGTGTATCAACACCTCTCTAGTCTATAAAGTAGTTGGGAAACTCATGAGGAAAATATTCAGTCTATGCCAATGAGTCATACAACAATGAATATACCTAAGTAGGCTTAGGTCAACCTGTGGATATGCAAGCCATTAATGAATACACTGAAACCCCCCCTTAAGCATAACTTAGGTGGGAATGGATAAAATGGGTCCCGACTACTAGCCTGGTGAGGTACCCATGTATAATGCAATCTCTCTAAAAAAATAGAGTAAGATACAAAACCGAGTGGGAAAAAAACTATCCTCCAAAAGGAGAGAAGATGTGGAGAAGACTAGAAAGCCGCCCCAAGGAAGATGATGATGTTGATATAGAATGTGTTAAAGTAAAGGTTTTCACTTAATTATATTAATTAAGTCACCTTTATTCTACTCTTAAGATTTCACTTTAGTTGCATATTGTGACATTTAATAATTATATTAATTATTAAATGTCTACCTATTAGGGTTCTTTTTAGGTTTTGCTTGATCTCCTTTTATAAGGATTGATCTTTGTAAATAATTTACTTGATTGTTCTGATAATAGATCTCTGATATTACAGAGCTTCAAACCCTCACTTTTTTCTCTATACTCTTCCCTATGACAGGCATCCCTTTGCATGTAGGTGTTCCTGGACTCTGAAGTTGGATCTGACAACTTCTACATGGTATCAGAGCCAACCTATTGTAGCCTATTCTTGTTTTGAAGATTTTGGAGCTACAAGGATTTGATTAGGCTTTCACAATTTTTGGGTTGTTTTCTTGTGGATCCAGGCTTACTTTATTTTTTGGGTTCATTTTGGGCCCAAAATCTGACTTTCGGATCTTACAAAGCGGCTCCAAAACCCCCATTTTCTACGGTAAAGCAAGTCTAGTTTGGCCACAGTCGATCGAAAAGGAAAATTTTTTTTTGCCCCAAGGCAGTATGGACCCAGGGCATGCCGTCCGAGGTAAAAATTTGTGAAAAATTCAAAAAAAAAAACCATAGTTTTTTTTGAATTTTTATGCGCCTCTAGTTTTAAAGGTGGCCGCCACCCACCTGCCACCCAGTGACCACCCATACTCTGCTCGCCAGCCACTTGGTAAGCGACGCCTCCCTCTACCACCGTCGCTTCTGGTTTAAACCCCCGAGGGCTGTAGACCCTTCGCTGTGGTCACAGAAGGGACCAGCCGCCAGGTGTTAGCCCTCCATTGCCAGCCTAAGCCCCTGTGGTGGTCACATCAGTGACCAAGGGCTTCAGCCCTGCACCTGATCACCAGCCCCCTGGTCCTGCATGCGACCAGGGGCCATTTTTTTAGTCCCTGAGGGCTCTAGAGGACCTACTTGGGCTTTCTGAAGGTTTTTCACTCAATCGGGCATAAAATGGTTATTTTTTCTCCATTTTTCAAATGAAAATAGGAGTTGGAAAGCTGGTTTCGAGCCCATTCTGGTGGTATAGGATTTTTTTCAAAATTTTCTAGTTTGGTTGCATTTTTTCGCAGTCAAAGTCAGATGATGTTTTTGCACTCTGACGGGCATAACTTGCTCAATTTTTCTCCATTTTTTAAAAGAAAATAGGCATCAGAAAGGTGGTTCTGTACTCTTTCCAGATTCGTAGTTTATTTCATCAGAATATTCTTCAGGTACACAGATATTTGTCTCAAACATATACTACTTTCTATTATTTTTTGGCTTTCAGTTTGTACTAGGGATTGGTTTTTTGCATTGTGGGGGGTGTTTTTTCTTGCTTTCTATCATTTACATCAGAAAACCAGAATCTATAAACACCAAAACAACAAAAACCCTTCTGCATCTTCTGTTTAGTTCTGAAAGACCACTAAATAATAATAATAAAAAAATTCAGAGCAGTTGAGGCACAGTTCACATCATGGCCGATAGATTTATTGAGCCTCTCACACTGCATAATTATCATAATTGGAAGGGTTGCATGATGACACTTCTTCGATCTTGAGGGTTATGGTCCTGTTTGGATGAGGTTCATCCTCAATTGACTCACGCCTTTGAGGATATGCAGCACAGGAACAATATGGATCAGGCTATGGGATTGATGGCTTTGCACATTTTAGACAACCTCCTATTTCATCTTGAAGGGTGTCTCACACCTAGAGCCATTTGGACCAAGTTTGATGGAATTTTTGGCACTGTCAACAAGTTCAGAGCGTTGCAGCTTGAGGCTGAGTTGACTTCCTTGGTACGTGATTCGTTTCCTTTCATTGAGGACTTTCTGATGAATTTCAAACAATAGAGATCTATCTTGCAGGGTTGTGGCAAGATTAAGACTGATACATAGTGCATCTTCTTGATCCTCTCCAAGCTTCGGGGTCCATTTTAGATCTTCTCTTCGACATTCTATTCCACCATGGATGCATTGGGAAACCACT
>VDFB02000013.1:285739036-285787613 GCA_007258455.2 Sequoia sempervirens | reverse complement strand
TATTCTTAACATAATCTAGTTTCCTTTTACAGTATGTTGCTCGCTAGCCTAGGTTATTTCTATCCATTGGTTTTCCAACCACAATTTTTTTGTCCTTTGTGTGATGAAAATTGCATATATATGTATGTATATATATATGTATATATAGATATAGATATACTTACATAAATGTGTTCACTAGCACCCTATCAAAAATTAAAATAGTATAGCCTCTTGAGCACCACCTTATCGAAAAGAATGCCTTTTGGAAAACAACATTAACTCTATAATATCAACTATTTTATTATGCATTGTAAATGAAAGTATATAGCCAAAGCTAGACAACAACAATTAGCATTGGGCTATGGGAAACATTGGTTGGAATTTTTGTTGGCCTTCATGGTTCTAGGTCTCCGACACCATGTAGTAGGTGTTATTTTTTTTTTCTTTTAAAAATTTACAAAGCATTTGGTGTGGCAATAGAGGAGGCTAGTGAAATGGCATCAACATTAATCATTGTATGGTTTCTGTGTAGTGTTTATGGTGCAAGTAACATCTATATTTAAAGTCCTCAGAGAACAAAGTGAATGTCTGTACAATTTTTAATAACATATTGTGCATATATATATACATATATATATATGTATACATATATATACATATACATATATATATATGTATGTATACATATATATACATATACATATATATATATGTATGTATACATATATATACATATACATATATACACACACACACATATATATACATACATATATATATATATATATATGCACACACACACATACATATATATATACATATATATACACACATATATATAGATAGATATATAAGAATTATCACAACCCACACCTTTTGCAACCATCAACGTATTCAAAGAACACAAGATAACCTCCAACAACCATCACAAAATTTCATCAACCGTGGTGGGTTGTGATAGTTCTATGTTCATTTTTAGTAGGCCATGGAGAAAGGACAGAGGGAAGAGAAACCAAGTGGGAAGAGGTATAATTGAAGGAAGTTGGAAGAGGTGCATATTGGAAAAACTATTCGTGGAGTATTTCTAAAATAGTTTATGTTATTTCCGAAAGGGGATTGTTGATTGTTGCTATGTAGCTTACTATAAATTGCTTGGTTTATGGGTTTTGTGTAGCCACCATTGGTGGAAGGAAATACTCTTTCTTTATTACATTTGATGTATTTAGTAACCTCCACCCACCCTCGCAAAAGCTACACAAAGCTTAATCCAAGTTGCACCCTCATAGAAGATTACCCTCATTGCTCATAGCTCCCATATCAGGTATAGCAATAGAATGACACCAAACATTGCCTTGTTGAAAATCTCTGAGACATTCATTTTGTTCCCCAAGGCATTAAAAAAAAGCTATCATTACAACCATCACCAGTACATGCAAAGCATATAGATATACATATACAGACATGTATATATGTAGATATATATAGTAGCTATAACCGTGGAGGGAAAGCCTATATGAAGGTGCAAGTGCGTGTAATGGTAATGGTTGGCATACATACATACACACACACATATATATATTGAGAGGAACCAACAAAGATTCAATGAGGAAAGAAAGTAGAAGTATACTCATTTCTCAACAAACTATACGTGTGTATATATGTAGATTTGTGTCTCTGTATACACACACACACACATATATATCTATATATATGCATATATGTGTATATGTATATATGTAAAGCCTAAATACTGTTAGCAATGCAATTCCCTTGTAGACATGGCTACAAAGTTGAAGGAGTAAGCAAAATATCATACCCAAAAAAATGGTGTGTGAAGGCCATGTGAAGACATACTATTTTTTCCTCAACAAAACCTAATCGAAAATTGAAACAATTTGGGTTAGCCAACAATATATTTTTTGTTTTCTACATTCCTTGTGTTGAATTCACATGTTTATGTGCATTTTTTCATTTGGCTGGCTCTTGAAACCAATATTGTTTCATTGTGTCAATTTTTGTTCAAAAGCCTATATAGTTTCATGGGTTTTGGCAGGTGGGCAAGTGTTGGCTATATTGTTTCATTTATGGCTTCCATTTTTTGTGAATAGTTCCAAAATAGTCAATTTGGTAATTTTTTGGTGAATCTTGATATCAATATTTATTCTATTATGTGGGTTCTGGTATGCGGTTGACTATTAGCAATATTGCTTCATTTATGGTTTCATTTATATGCACATTAGCACATACATTAAGTAAATTATAAAGTAAGACCAATCTTTCATCTCACACTTTATATACAGTTGGATAAACAACAAATACGATCACAAGTATTGCAAGCACACACAAACCATACAACAACTAATCTCGAAACCAGCCAACATTCAAGAGACCAAACATCCACACAACATTTTTCCTCAGTTGACTGGTTGAGGAGGCTACAAATTCAAAGCTTTTGTTTCCTATAATAATTCCTTGCTTCGCGCTACACAATATATTATAGCCAACAAAAGGTTTGAATTCCTAGCCTTCTTGTTCAAGCAAATGAGGAAAAATTTAGTCTGGATGTTTGTTCTCTTTATAATTATGATCAAGCCAGTTGCATATCGAGAAAGAAATATGGTATACACATCTATTTAGATATAGCAGTTTCTACATAAATAAATATTTACATCTGTACATATAGATATTTATATATCTACCTATATGCGTGTCCTCTTGATTGACCCTTAAGGTGTTTATTCAAAGATTTGATGGGAAAATTTTTCCCTCTCAACACCTTGTTATCCTAATCAAGCAACATATGAAGCATCACTGCAACTTATTTTAATAAGAATTATATATTAAAAAAGATATTATTTGACAAGGGAGACAAAGCATTCAAATTTATTGTTTTTGAGAAGATAGTTATTTAGTTTGAAAGAAATTTGTTAATTCTTTCATTCTTGAAAAGGAATTCATATAACAATAGGATTTGTATTGAACATACCAAATAACATTCACTACCACATACATGTGTTCAACACCTTTTTGAACCTATTGAAGGGACAATCCAAATACTTTTTCTAGGATTGCAGAAATGAAAATGAAACAACGTAGCCAACACTAGACAAGGGACAATGACAATGCCCTATGGAAAACAACATAAACCATATTAGTCACCTTCTCTATCAATACATAGGGGAACACACGACATATCTCCAAGGCAACCAACAACTGTGTCTGGCACCCTTCCCGCAACCACCATAAGGATTAAAAGAAGGGGGGATGGTGGGAATTCTGGCCTAGATTTTTTTAAAGGGAAGGCCATTTGCCACCTTTTCCTTGCTTGGAACAAAGCTCAAAAAACAAAAAGGATTGCAAGGATTCAAACCAAAGTATACACAATAAAACCAACAACTAAGAATATAG
Organism: Sequoia sempervirens; assembly: GCA_007258455.2. Classification (NCBI taxonomy): domain Eukaryota; kingdom Viridiplantae; phylum Streptophyta; class Pinopsida; order Cupressales; family Cupressaceae; genus Sequoia; species Sequoia sempervirens. The sequence continues at coordinate 285,784,223 of VDFB02000013.1, read as the reverse complement.
AGGACAACACTCAACATAGACTATATAACAATGACTGTTTCATTGGGTTACAACCATAATGACTAAACAAAAACCATAAATCAAATAATATTGGTTTCAAAGTTAAAAATCCATGCAAAAAAAAAAATCTTGTAGCACCTCTTCCCACTTGCTTCAAATATACCTCTTCTTGCCAACTTCCCTACACAAAAATGGGAAAAATATTATCATAGGCGACACTTTTCTTTTGCATTTCCAACCATCCACCCATGCAAAAAACACAAAATAACCTCCACCCACCTTTGAAGAAGCTACACAAAGCCTAATATAGCTTGCACCTCACAAAAGCCTACCCTCATCCCTCATGACTCCCATATCAGGTATAGCAACAAAACGACACCAAACAATTCCTTATTGAAAATTTCCCAGACACTCATTTTGTTTCCTGAGGCATTTAAGAATAGTTGTTGTTACGACCATCCCCAGTACACGCAAAGAATACACCAATTAATGTTGATGCAAACTAGCACTTAATTTCTATAGCCTTCTCTATCCACATGGCCTGAAAAATGTAACCCTATCCCCAAAGTAGCCAAGAACCACCTCCGCCACATTTTCACGGCCATTAGAAGGTAAAAAATCTAGGAGGATGATGAAAATTCTGGCCAAAGCTATAACCCATCTGCCACCCTTTCTTAGACTGCAGGAAGTTTGAAACATGAGGAGGCTGACCAAAATTCCAAGCAAAGTTGACACAAATAGCCATATATATACATATATGTATATATCTACATGTGTATGTACATACTATACATACTATACATATACATATGGGTGTTGCCACAATAATGGGTTACACTTTTTGGGACATCCTGATTTTTTCCTTAAATCACATATTTTTAGAAAATACAATGATTTAATACTTTAAATGTTCCATTTAAATGTTTTTAATTAAAGAGGGATTGATAAACCCCTTTAGATCAAACTCCCTTGGATAGAACCTTGTTAGATTTAAACCATACCTATAATTGAGTCTCCTCTACACCTATCAAAATGCTGATAAAAAACCACATTTGATTTACCTTTTGGGTGATCAAATGAATTCATTTAAAATTTATGTTTTGTAAGTATGTATCCCTTATTATAATCTTCCCAAAAAGTATAAATTTAAATATGTTTAGTTTGATTATTATATTTATTTTTTATTTCTTGTGAATGTAGGATTTTTAATGAACAACAAGTTCTTTGTTTCACACTTACAAAAAAATAGAAAAATAGAGAAAAAAAACTCTAAAAAATACATGCCAACTAGGTATTGATCTCCTTATTCAAACAAAAAAAGAATAAGTTAATTCAAATGAATACAAAAAAAGTTATGCATGACGAAGTACACCTTTGTCCAAATTATAATTACTCTGACTTGGAAAATTAATTTAAAAAAATTATGCAACAAAAAATTATGAAAAAATATCCATGCCCTAGATATTGGTGTGAAAATTTTGTATTTTAAAAATTAGAGTTGTATCCTTTCTATAAAAAAAATTATGCAATCCTAAGTAAACATCACTTTTTAAAAATGTTGATTACTAGAAAAAATAAGTTATTAAAAATTACATAAAATTATTCATAATTATTTATTTATTTTTATTTTTAAAATGTAATTAAAATCTACACAAAAGATATAACAAATAACTAGTTTGATTCATCTTCAAATTCTTAATGGTTTAGTTGCTATAGTTGTAAGAAAGTGAATATCTAGTGAAAAATCTTGATTTTAATGTCAAGTTTGGCCAAAAACTGTAACCCATTATTGTGGGATCACCCATATATATACATATAGATGTACATATATTTACATATATGTCTGTGCATACAATACATGTTGTACACATACATACATATACATATACATATATATACGGATATGTGCAAGATCATGATGGGCCAAAAAGTGGCGATATGATGGGTATTTGTAGGGTATGTGGCTGACAACTATTTTTTTACCCAAAATTGATGAATCGAAAAGGGTTTTTAAAGGAGATTCTCAACTTTCCACCAATATAAATTATGCTTTACTTTGAATTTAATAAATAATAATTATTTATTTTTTATTTAAATTACAAGTAAAGTCCTGATTGATAGGCTGATTGAAAAACATCTATAGCTTTCAAATGTTATCACATTTTTTGAATTCAAAACATGCATCAGATTTTATGCTTCACATACTATAGGATTAAAAAATGAAAATTTTAATTTCATGAAGTTTTGACCAAGTTAAGGTGGTCAGACATACAAATTTTTATATTTTTTAAAAGTTGTAATAAAAAATTCATAATTAATTATTTACTTGGAAAAAAATTACAAAAAAAATATGCATCACATTGGTACATGAGTCCTCTACTTATATCTAAAATATTATAAAAAATATTATCATTTTGTTGTGGTTAGGATTGTCAGACAGACACCTACTTCTTATTTTTTCCCTGAAATTTAAGTACTACTGCATTGAAATTTCAAATTTACATAAAATTGATTTTAAAAAAAAAAATAAACCTAGTAGTCTAGAAACTACATTCAATTTTCTATAGATTCTCCTTACATATTTTTGAAATAATATAGATAACTTATTCAAATTTTTGCGTCAAATTGTCTAACTCTATTTTTTCTGAATTTTTCGCCACTTAAGGGCCTTTTTTCTCCATGATGATCCTACACATACCCATACATACTATACATATACACATATATACATATATGTATGTACATATATATACATATATATATACATATATATACATACACACACACACACATATATATACATATATACATAAAAATCTACATATACATAAATATGTATACACATAAGCTGTATATGGACCACCCTTTTGCACAAAAGGTTTTGCATAGGTCTATAACTATGATTTTCAACATTCTATGGTAATGGTTGCAATGAAATAAAATAGTTAATGTTATGCAATTCATTCCATTGATGTCCACCTTAGGCTATATTGTCTCATTTGTGGCTTACATTTACAGTCTATGGTTGCAATGCAATAAAATAGTCAATCCTTTGGACGTTATATATGCATATACATATACATACATAAATATACACATATCTATACATACATATACATATATATATATACACACACACACATACATATATATATACACACACACACATATACACACACACATACATATAAATATATATCAAAGCACAAAAAATTGCACAACAAACTAATCCAAAAAAAACCTAGGATAGCCATCAACAATCAAAAATTATGAGCTTTGGCATGTTGGTGATTGTTGGCTATATTGTTCCATTTATGGCTTTGGTTCTGTGTGAATGGTTGCAAAATAGTTAATCTGGTGTGTTTTTGGTGAATCTTCAAATCAAGATTTCTTGTGTTTTGTGGGTTTTGGCATCTGCGTGACTGTTGGCAATATTGTTTCATCCATGGCTTCTGGTTTGTGTGAATGGTTTCAAAATAGTTAATCTATTATTTTTTTGGTGAATCTTTGCATTTGGGTTACCATTGAAACCAATATTGATTCATTTAGGGTTTGCATTTTCCTGGTGAAAGTTTTGAGTCGGTCTATTACTAGTAGCTTTATGTGTTTTGTGGGTTTGCCATGTGAGCCACTATTGGAAGTCGTGCTTTTGTGTGTGATAGTTGCAACCCAGTGAAATAGTTAATGTTATACCTTGTAGGTTGTGTTGTTTTAGGGTATATTGTTGTCTTTTTTATAGGGTTTTTAAAAAAAGAGAGTATATAGTTTCTTCATAGCAATATTGTTTGATTTATGGTTCGGCTTTCATGCAGATGTTTTTGTATGGATTTCTCACTGTGATTTTTAGTTTTTTTCACCTTTTCCCATTTAAGTGACTATTGAAAATAATATTTCTTCATTTACGTCTTGTGTTTTGTGGTGATGGTTGCAATGCAATAAAATATTTAATGTTATGTAGTTCATCTTGCTTTGCACAAGGCAATATTCACTATTGCCATCTGCCTTATGCTATTTTGTTTCATTTATGGCTTCTATTTACCACACCAACCCTTATCTTGTTGTTCCTCATTCCAGTCAGACTATGTATACATATGTATGTTTGTGAAACAAATGTCTGTGTAGTTATCAAAAATGTATTGTTGGATGTCATTCTCTAGGTTTATGTTGTTGTTGAAGGTAGCTATGAGTGAGGATGGCAAGCTTTTGTGAAGGTGCAAGTGCATTCATTGGCTATGGAATCTATGTGAAGGTGGTTGGATGTTATCTTGTGTTTTTAATGCAATAAAATAGTTAATGTTATGTAGTTCACTAACAAAATAGTTGTTTTCTTGTGTTTTTAATGCAATAAAATAGTTAATGTTATGTAGTTCACTAACAAAATAGTTGTTTTCTTGTGTTTTTAATGCAATAAAATAGTTAATGTTATGTGAAGGTGGTTGGATGTTATCTTATGTTTTTAATGCAATAAAATAGTTGTTTTGCATAAGGCATTGTTCACTATTGTCATCTTACACTATATTGTTTGATTTATGGCTTCCATTTACCACAGTATCCCTTGTCTTGTTCTTCCCCATTCCAGTTAGCCTATGTATACATACGTATGTTTATGGAATGAATGTCTATGCAGTTATCAAAAACGTATTGTTTGGTGACATTCTCTAGATCTATATTGTTGTTGAAGGTAGTTGTGAGTGAGGATGGCAAGCTTCTATGAAGGTGCAAGTGCATTCATCAGCTATGGAATCTATGTGAAGGTGGTTGGATCTTATCTTGTGTTTTTTGCATGCATTGATGGTTGCAAAAGGTGTAGACATGTATCTATATGAAATCATATGCAAACAATATTCATTTTTTTTGCTTAATATGCTTGTTCTTTTCATAGGTTAATTACAATTTCTATTTGATTTATGATTCTTGTCTAGTGGTGATGGTGCATAACAACAATAGTTTTATTCTATCCCAAACATATCCACAAAATGGTCGCCATAAAAAAAAGCACACAAAGATTCACAGAAACAAATCCAAGTTAAAATATGCTCATTTCTTAACATAGCCCTATGAAAAAATTAAAATAATATAGCCTTCTCAACAACACATTCTCACAAACTAACAATGACAAACTATATACATAAATATAATCAGCAATAAGAAATTGAAATATATATAAATATATGTATATATGTACACATATATATGTATATATATACACATATATATTAATATTACAATACACCCAATATAGCCTAAGGTAGAGAACAATAATTAATAATACCTAATATAACCAAGCATATAATCAATATGTAACGCCCCGTCGTGCGAACCCCAAAGGACAACTAAATAATAATCACTGCACAATTTTTTTTTTTTAAAGTAAACATAATCATACATGTAATACACATTAAGTCATGACATAAATTTCATTTAAGTAGATTCACTAACACATACATCCCTTGGGGTACACGAGGAGTCATTACGAGACTTAGATTCCACACAACGACAATAAAGAATAAAAGCCAAAGATATAATCCATAACAAAATAAACATTAAAAAATATAACACATACATGTAATCATTGATAAGAAACCATCTATGTACATAAATACAACATATGCATGAATAACTTAACACATTGAGTAACAACTGCCATAGCCATTAGCTGCATAAGGTTTAACATTACAATACAATGTTCTAGAGATACAATGATACAAAAGTGTTTCCAATCATAAATGGAAACCATACACAAGAATCATGATACAAATGAATAGATGAATACACTGAATCATAACTGGCTCCAAGACAGATACAACTCTGGAGTCGCTGCAACAGCACCAATTCGCACCTCTCGATCCTCACTGGGGGACCCAATGGGGTGCTTAGCACGTTCCACCCGACCATGTGAGTCCGAAGACCCACCCCCCATGCTAAGGGGCTGACAAGAAAGAGTCCCAACCAAGAACATCCAAACAGGGAACCACAAGACTCAACGCCATACAAAAGTATCATAAAACTCAAGGATTACAATGGCATAATCAACAACAACCAAGAGTCAACATAATAACTTAAAGTCATAAATCTCATCACATAAAGCAATGACCAGTAAACAAGTGACCAAAGGATGATCTTGAAACCACTTCCAAATCAAACTGAATTAATAAACATAATACAATTCCAAATTGCAATTAAACAAAACAATAACATCATAACACAGTACCATAAAAGTACAAGGTCATAAGTCAAATATCAATGGAATCATACAAGACCACAAAGTACACCAAAGATGAATTAAGACAATAATCATAAATCAATTTAAATCCATTAAACAATAATCCAAACCAACTCCCATAACCTACTTCCAGAAGAACACAAGAAAATAAAACACATGGGCAACTAGGAGAGAGTGTCATCGCATAGTCCTACATGGGTTATCATGTGCTCTTCCTCCCAACTGGAGGCGCCGGTCCCATCTATGGCTATCATGTGCCCTTCCTCCCAACTGGAGGCGCCGGTCCATAGGGTGACTCATGCGGAGCCGTAAACCTCTCGTGAAGATGAGGTCACGACCTTGCCAACCACGGCCTTCTCAGCCTTCCATTAGTCTATGGAAGCACTAATGAAGACGAGGCATCCATTTTTAAATCTTATAATGATATTACTACCCAACCCTCCTAAGTTAATTATTAGGTTTTCACTTAATTACTAACTCACTCATGGGTTATCCTGTGCCCTTCCCCTTAAATGGGGCGTCGGCCCCCATGAGGAGCCACTCTCCCTAGAGACCCAACAACATAAAAACCAAGGGTTGTAACATCATTATTTGACAAAGAATCACAACATAAAAGCGTGCGAGGCATTACCCATCTCGCTAACAAGTACAAAATCAGAGTCTCAACAATTCTCGTACAACCCTTTCAAAATCCTGATACCAAAACACTTGCCACATCAAGGGTACATAAAGAGAGAACATCAACTGACAAACATCTCAAGCCTCTGGAAGCCAAAAAGAATGAAAACCCACAAACAAGGGTGACATGAAGCCACAAAAGTTTTTCCCCAATAATTCCAACACAAGGGTAAAATTTCCCTCAAATATGAGATTAACTCCGAAAAGCCACACAAAGAAAGTTTCATCACACCCCATCCACAAATCCATCAACTCTAAAACACAAATACGATCCATAAATCAACAATGGTGTCACCTCAAAAAGGAATCATAGAAGAAAATCAACCTTTAATTCAACAAAAATCACTCAACATCCAAAAGCCACCAATTAGGCATTCCACAGGAGACCTCAATTTTCTCCGCATAGGTTACCCTTGACCACACATTGCTCAACGAAGTTACAAATTGAATTCAAGGAAAAAATCAAACAAAAAAGTAGATCATGATAACAAAGCCATCAACCAATACATGAACTTAAGGTGAAAATCAATCCACTCCAATAAAGAAGACAATCATACTCCAATGTTGTATGTAACGATCCTTATAAAGGACATATAGACAACAACAAAATGGGTAGCAAAAAGGGGGGGCATGACATTCAGAAGATCATTTATTAACAAAAGGAGTTATTTAAGTTAGATAGTCCATTAACTTATTTACAACCTACTCCAATTAAAAGATCACAATGACCATATCTAAAAGTAAACCCTAACAACAGTCCAATTTACTAATACAAACATAGTGATAATAATAAATAAACATAATCGAAATGATTACTTTCAAAGAATATTTAACCCCTCATTATATTTAATCTTCTCGTACATCAAGAAAATAATTTAAACATTCAAGGAAAACATAGAAACATATTTTACCTAAAGTCACCTACACCATAAATTAAAAGAACTACCTTAATGACCTTTATACTAACATAATCCTCATTCTATGATTTACAAAAGTAATCGAATCCATTAATTTAAAACATTTTCTGTAATAATCTAAATGAACATAGTAGGTTATAGCTTGTCATTAAATCCACAGTAAGAGTAACTCCTTAACATGATATACATTAAGCCTTTCACTACCAAGCATAAATGTATGTCGAATTACCAAACTACTCATTGAAGATCATTATTCATCTACTAGAACACACAAGGAAATCGGTCGCTTTAAAACACTATAAAATTCCTCCATTTTAGCTAATTTCCTTAATTGTATATATATACGCTTATATACGGAAAGTATATTTCTCCCCATTATTATTTCCCAAGCTCAATATCTAAGACAATCATGACAAAGACAGTGTAGTTTACCATTCGGCTATTTGAATACTGATTAAAAGAATCCAATTCTATCCTAACTACTAAAGTGATTAATCCAATCTGCTCTTTTACAAGTCTTCCTAATGGTTTACTTATATTGCAAAACAATCCTACCCAACTATATTTATATATGTATAATTATTTATACAAATAGACACACATGTATTTAGTGGGTATACATTATAAATATAAACCTATATGTATAAATTATAAATACAAAACTATATTTCACCATACAACGAACTGCTGTGGAACTATCATCAAGTTTCAATATGCATTGTAAACCCGCATAAACACAACCCTGTATAATTTGAGTGGCACACACACCATAACATTTTCCATTGAGTCGAATGCAAATTATAAGAGGAAAGCAAACGTAATATTTAAAAAAAATAATGAACTACAAAATTCAAAGTGCTGCAACAGAGACCGGTTAACAATGACATTAGAAGGATTATTCAAAACCTTTAAACTTCCTAAGATGTACAAGTGCGACGGCTGAGACATGTTGTCAATGGTTTCAGGAAGGCTATTTAATTCTGTATAATGTCTCAACTCTAAATGCCGTAACAGTGACAGTTTTGCCAAGTAAATCAGAAAGTGAATATTGGAATTAGGAAAATCACCATCTACTTGCATTATTATCAAATCTCACAGGTTATCCACCAACGGCAGGGAAGGAGAAAGGTGAGGTGAAAATACGTGACATAAGAGAAGGAGAATTAATATACAACTTTTCCTTTTTTGAACTAGATGCATTTCTGTTTAGCAACGAGTTTCCAGAAACGCGCTCAGGTTGCAGTTTGCGAGATTAATTTATTTTCAAGTGCTGAAACAGCGATAGATTGATAGGAGAATCAAGCAGGTTATTTAAACCTTTAAACTTCCTATTATGTTTAAGGAAAGATGCGAAGGGAATATAAGCCACTGTAAAATGCATGATAGAGGAGATTGGGACTATGTTTCGCATGGTCATCCTCTCAAGAAATCTCATTCATTTTATAATCACGATACACGTATATTATTATACATATACTACCAAATAGGGAAATCAAAATTTAAAAAGAAAGAAGGATTCGGCCACCTGATCAACCACAGAGAAAAGGCCAGGCTGAATTCAATTTAAACATACTATGCGCTGGGTGCCATGACAGAGCTTCTTACCAGACGCCCCACTCCCATCCTCTCTAAAACATTGCGTTACTCAACAGTTGGACGCCATAACAAGAAGGACATTTTCCACTATACAAAAGTCAGATACCAAAATTTAAGGCAAACAACGAAGGTATGCTCACAACTAGGTGAAAGGAAACCGGTTATGTGACAGAGAGAAGCTACGCCAGGAGTAAAGGGAGGCAATGGACATGTTTGGCACACTTGATGGTCTTTCATCAACAAAAGTAACTACCAGATATGCATGAATGGGTTTTGTGCTAGGGTTGAGCTTAATCACTAGAGGACAGCTATAGAAGCTTTCCAACGCCACCATGAATCATAGAGACATCCTAAGACTCTTAAATTGTTAGCATAGCACTATTTTATTTCATATCGACAACATGGAAATCCATATAAATATACATAAAAAAAAAGATTTATTTTCCTCGAAAGGAGTACGCTGTTTTCTGATATGAAACTGGGTCACACACCTTACCTGAACAATATTTGTCCTTAGCTCACTCTGAATCTTTTTCGAGGCTTACCCACAACCCATCAATTTTTTAGTCGACCCAATTTGGCATTCGCAGTACAGCTCAAGAAGGCAAGAAAATGGCAGCATGTACACTAGAGATCCTTACAACCCCCAACTAGCCTCATATGATGTCCTTTTTTTTTTTAAACCTTGACAGGTTCTCAGGTTTCCATCCTGAAAGTGAGAAGAATCCTCCTTTTTAACAACATTGCAAAATCCCCTATTAATTCCCCCCCTTAGAAGCATGAAACACCGATTTCTTTAATTCCATCCTTTTCTCTTCCATTTCCCACCCCTGTTTCTTTTCTTTCTTTCTTTTTTTTAATCTTATCATGATCATTTACTATTATTCATTTAATTAGCAATAAACCATTCACCTTCCATTTTCCAATTGCTTTCCTTGGATATTTTAATATTATTCATCTTTTCTATTTTTGATTAGAGCCTAATTTATCTTTAATTAGCAACAAGCTATCTACTTTCCACCCAAATGATTAAAATCTATTGGCAATAATATTTACCCTTCACGACATTGGGATAATTATCTTTGAACAACTAATAATTTATTAATTATTATCGAATATCATTAAAATAATATTGTTTTTTCAAAACAATAAGTTTATTTATTTATTAATAACTCTTTACTTAATATTTTTTTTATATAAAACTAATTTATTTAATTTTCATCTTAATTTCTAGTTTTATTTACTCAATGCTATTTTAATTAATTGAGTAAACAATTCCATCAAATTTTATGTTAATTGCATAAACTAATCACACACAAAACATCAATAACGCAATTAAACACTTACACAAAATCCGAATAGGTCACAACAGAGGGGCACTACACAATAGCAGTAATTATTTTATTCTATTCCAACCATAACCAGAAAACCAAAGACATAAATTGAACAACATTGGTTTCAATAGCGACCTAGATAAAGAAAGCCATAATATAGCTTGAGCCATACAATAACAATTGACAAAAACTACATAACCTCAACAATTTTATCTTGTTGTAAACATGCCCACAAAACACAAACATTAAAGATAAATAAGTCAAAAGTTGACCCATATAATGCATCCATAAATGAAACACAATTTGTTTTAACAAATAATTTTCTCTTCTATGAACAACACCTTATTGAAAATTAAAACAATATACATATATATATACATATATATTAATATTAAAATACACCCAATATAGCCTAAGGCAAAGAACAATAATTAATAATACCTAATGTAACCAAACATAGAATCAACAATAGTAATTATTTTATTCTATTCCAACCATAACAAAAAACAAAGGCATAAATCAAACAACATTGGATTCAACAGCGACCCAAATGGAGAAATCCACAATATAGCCCAAGCTATACAATAATAATCGATAAAAACTGCATAACCTCAACAATTTTATCCTATTGCAAACATGCCCACAAAATGTAAACATTAAAGAGAAACCTGTTGAAAGTTGACCCATATAATGCATCCATAAATGAAACATAATTTGTTTTAACAAATAATTTTCTCTTCTATGAACAACACCTTTTTGAAAATTAAAACAATATAGCCTTTTGAACATAACCTAATTGAAAATGAGACAATATCGACTGAGCTAGACAGTAACAATCGAAAAAAATAGTATAAGGTCAAGAATTTTTCCCTGTTGCCAACATATCCACTAAATGCAAGCCATAAAGAAAGACCCACAAAATATATCTATATATATATACACACATATATATTGATGTAAAAATATACCCAATATAGCCTAAGGTAGAGAACAATAATGAATAATACCTAATGTAACCAAACATAGAATCAACAACATTACTTATTTTATTTTGGTCCAACCATACACCCTTTTCAACATTACCTTCTCCAAAATGAAACAATATAGCTGAAGCAACAAAACTATAATTGACATTGGGCAATGGAAGCTAACACAAAGCATATAGGATTGGCTATTTTATTCCATTGCAACCATAACTACAAACCAGAAGCCATAAATAAAAAAAAATCACAATACCAAATCCATGCAAAACCATACAAAAAAAATGCAAAACATAAATCAAACAAGATATTTGAAATAATCAACAGTACCTTATGGAAAATAAAAATAGTTACAATCGAGAAAAACTGCATAAGGTCAAGGATTTTTCCCCATTGCCAACATATCCACTAAATGCAAGCCATAAAGAGAGACCCACATGAAATTAATATATGTATATATGTACACATATATACATATATATTTACACATGTATACATATATATATATACACACATATATATTCATATTAAAATATACCCAACATAGCCTAAGGTAGAGAGCAATAATCAATAATACCTAATGTAACCAAACATAGAATCAACAACATTAATTATTTTATTATGTTCTAACCATAACTAGAAAACGAAAGCCATAAATCAAACAACATTGGTTCCAACAGCCACCCAGATGTAGAAAGCAACAATATAGCCCGAGCTATACAATAAGAATAACCAAAACTCCATAACCTTAATAATTTTAATATTACCTATATATATTGATATTAAAATATATGCAATATAGTCTAAGGCAGAGAACAATAATTAATAATACCTAATGTAACCAAACATAGAATCAACAACATTAATTATTTTATTCTGTTCCAACCATAACCAAGAAACAAAATCCATAAATCAAACAACATTACTTTCAACAGCCACCCACATGCAAAAAGCTACAATATAGCCCGACCTATACAATAAGAATCAACCAAAGCTCCATAACCTTAACAATTTTAATCTTACATATATATCTTGATATTAAAATATACCCAATTAAGCCTAAGGCAAAGAACTATAATCAATAATACCTAATGTAACCAAACATAGAATCAACAATATTAATTATTTTATTTTGTTCCAACCATAACCAGAAAACAAAAGCCACAAATCAAACAACATTACTTTCAACAGCCACCCACATGCAGATAGCCACAATATAGTCTGAGCTATACAATAACAATTGAAAAAAACTCTATAGCCTCTACAATTTTATTCCATTGCAAACATAACCACAAAATGCAAACATTAAACACAAACCCTATGAAAATTGATGGGTATGTTTAGGATCATCATGGAAAAAACAGGCCCTTAAGTGGTGAAAATTTTAAAAAATAAAGAGTTAGGAAACTTGACGTAAAAATTTGAATAAGTTATCTATATTATTTCAAAAATATGTAAGAATAAAATCTGTAGAAAATTGAATGTAGTTTCTAAACTACTAGGTTTATTTTTTTTTAAATCTATTTGGTGAAAAATTGAAATTTAAATGCAGTAGTACTTAAATTCCAGGGAAAAAATAAGAAGTAGGTGTCTGTCTGACCACCCTAACCACAATAAAATGATAATTATTTTTTATAAGATTTTAGAGATAAGTAGATAACTCATGTCCCGATGTGATGCATTTTTTTTGTAATATTTTTCCAAGTAAATAATTAATTATGAATTTTTTATTACAACTTTTAAAAAATATAAAAATTCATATGTCTAACCACCTTAACTTGGTCAAAACTTCATGAAATTCATTTTTTTTTCTTTTTTAATCCTATAGTATGCAAAGCATAGAATGTGACGCATATTTCAGATTCAAAAAATGTGACATTGTTTGAAAGCTATTGATGTTTTTCAATTAGCCTATCAATCAAGACTTTAGTCATAATTCAAATAGAAAATGAATAATAATTATTTATTAAATTCAAAGTAAAGCATAATTTATAGTGGTAGAAAGCTAAGAATCTCTTTTAAAAACCCTTTTCATTTAATCAATTTTGGGTAAAAAAAAGTTGCCAGCCACATACCCTACACATACCCATCATATTGCCACTTTTTAGCCCATCATGATCCTGCACATACCCTGACAGTAACAAACCCATACAAAAAACACTCCTTTCTAAACACAACCTCCTTGAAAATTGAAACAATATAGCTTAAGCAACACAACTATAATTGATAATGCCCAATGGAAGCTAACACAAAGTGGATAGTATTGACTATTTTATTCTATTGCAACCATAACCACAAACTGGAAGCCATAAACCAAACAATATTGGTTTACAGATCGACCCAGATGAAGAAACTCAAAAAACACAAAAAATGATAGATAGGAACCCATGCAAAACCATAAACACAAAACACAAACCTTAAACCAAACAATACTCATTTTCACGAACAATATAGTCTTTTCTCAATAGCCCCTTATCAAAATTAGAAGCAATCAACAGTACCTAGTATGGAAAATCTAATGAAACAATATGGAAAACAATTTTTGCATTTGCACCTCTTGCCGGTTGTTTCAAACAAACCTCTTTATGCCAGCTTTCTCTAGGCTACCTTGTTTCTCCAAGCCTACAAACATACACAGATAACAGAAAACATAAACACAAACCCACAAAAAATAATAGTATCAAATCCATGCAAAACCATGCACACAAAATGCGAACCATAAATTAGACAAGGTATTTGAAGCAATCAACAATACCTTATGAAAAATCAAGTAATATAATTGCCAACCACAAATCAAACTATAAAGACCCACACTTCCTTGAACCAAAAATTTCACTATTTTTTTTTTAAGTAAATCCCTTAATGTCTTGCTCAATTAGTTGTATACTCAGGAACTTCTATCCATACGGGATAGGCATCTATCCATCTGGGATAGGCATCTAACCATACGAGTTAGGATAATGTCCATTCGGGACCAATATTCATCTATCCATCCGGGATAGGAATCTAACCTTTTGGGTTAGGTTAATGTCCATTTGGGGACCAAGATCTATCTATCTAAATAAGATAGACATCTAACCACATAGATTAGAAAATGCTCGTGCCAAAGACTTAGACTCATCGGGACCATCCAGGTCCTGAGTCACTCTCTAAAGACTACACTCCCCTACTAGGAGTGCACCGAGGTCAACGTCCTTAGGATTATGTGAGATAATAATAAAAGCTTGAGTCCCACCTCAGAATTTGGCCTAAAGCCTTGAGGAATCAAGCGAATCCATCCAGGATTCCTTCTGAGTATAACAAATAATCTCTAACCTCAATTTTAATATTTATTTATCTTCCTTTATCTTAAGGTATCTTAACAAGTCCAATAAGGTAAACACCCTTAACCAATCCTAAATCCCCACCCCGAGCACCTGCGTACTAGGGACAACTCCATCCCTAGACTGCCTACATACACCATTTTAGCACGGGATCAAGGCGTATAATATGTAGTTCTGTTTTCTAATCTATTGTTGGATGTAAACTGTTTTGTGGGTACGCGACCCTTTCTAGGGCCATCTCCCCAGATAGTTTCTCTTCGGTTGCTACCCACATAAGGGAGCATAAAGATTCATGGTGATCTTTTGCTTGTTTCCTAATTCATCTATGTCCTAAATTCCTATAAGTCACGTCACCCTTTCCCTTTGAACAACAAATCATCAAAGATAAAAGAATTAAAAAGTCAATTTACATGCCCAAACCCTATTGGGGTTTTCTATGATTTTCACTAGCGGATGTAAGTCCATTATAGTATTATCTTTTTTATATTATCGACCCAAGAGGGATTTCCCGCCCCTTGGATTTTAAATCCAAAATGTTCCTTATTACTCCCCGACGATTTATAGGGACGATGCCACAGATGCCGTTGTTGCAGCTTTATTAGGCTATAAGTGTAGTAACTCAAGCGCGATGACATTACCCGTAAACGTGAGTCAGAGGCACCATTAATACCGAACGCTGCTAGTTTTTATGTTTTCCTCCTCTTATTTAAGTTTTCTATCTAAGAAGAAATTAAATGCATTATCAAATAATAAGAAAAGTAGCTTGTGCACATAAACCAAATGGAATATAAAAACTTTATACCTTCTTGCTAAGGAAGTAAAATTAAATGAACTTACTAAAAACTATTTATTCAAGTATAATTGCTAGAAAGAAGTATTACTTACATCCTATGAAAGTATAAATTTTTGTAACAATGAATTGAATAGTCAAATCCATTTATGAAATAAAAACACTTAAACATAAAGTTAAATTCTTCAAGATGGGTGATCTAATTTAAAGATGGTATGAATCTAATTATTTTGAAATGTTAGTATTTTCTAGAAAGGAAAAGTTTGAATCTATTCGCATAGTCTATGTCATAGAATAAGTAGTTTTGATTTAAATTGCATGACACTAATATTTTCAAGATAAATATTCATCTAAGTTAGCATAAATAATTCCAACTCAAAGAGACTTCATGGCATAATCTATTGTTTCAAGACAAAAAGTTTATTAATTTTGGTTGCATAAATAAATAATCCAACTAAAAAGAGACTTGATTTAAATTGTATAAGTTATTACACTAATTTCTTAGATAGATAAACCAATACAATGTCTTAATAAGAGCCTTGATTTTTAATTGTATAAGTTATACTACTAATGCCTCAAGATTTATGATCTATCTAAAGAAGGTTTTCATTAATTTGCATAAGTTTATTCTTGATAATATTCGAATAATTACATAATTATTTATTCACTATGACCTTGTTGTAATTAAATGAGTCAACCTTGTTTTAAGAAAAAAAAATGAATCTACTTGTATATTGAGGGAGAAAATTAATTTAAAGAATAACCATGATATTTAAGTTTATTGTAAATATATTAAATCATAACTATGATGTGCTATAAACCTTAACTCCCAAGAAAATAAATTTATTACATGGAGAGAGAGTTTACAATAAATCTGAGAACTAAGTTTGTGGCATAACAAAAAAGAAATTTGATTAAAGATATGTTATTAATGCCTTAAGTTAGATAGTATTTTGTAAATTTAAGCTTATAATTTAATGTTTAATGGTCATAATTATTATTATAGAGTTGTAATTATTGTCATAAAAATATAGTATTTCCATAAGATATAAATGTTGTCATTCCTCTATTTTAAAATTTCTATAACTAAGTCCATACTCATAGTTTATCATTATTTATGAAGAAAAGAGATATATTATAAGTCCATTAATTATATTCAACATTAGCTAGTAACCAATTCCATATTTGTTCAAAAGAAATTAAATACTATCTCATAGAACCATAGTTTGGACTAAATCTTCATCAACCATCGATGTTAGTTAATTTATTGTCTTGCTAAGTTAGGATAACTTTATTAAAATTAAGAAGTTTATAGATTATATATATATATATATATATATATAATGAATAAACCCACCCTTTGATAGTTAATTAGACCGAATATTTTATTATTTAATCTATCCAATTGATACCCCTTTTTTTAAAAAAAAAAATCTATTAATTTATTTATTTCCAAAGAACAATCTAACTTTAAAACTTATTTCGTTTAAGAATTAAATGAATATTAATTAGATATTATAAATAACTTGAATACAAAAGCACATATGTATTTTAACACTAATAAAATAATAATTCATTTATTTATAAATTTTATTTTATAAAAATTGATTTATATTTGTAATAACATTAACCGGATTAAAGGAAAATAATTTCTTTGTAAATAAACATAAATGAGAATAAATATATCGATTTAAAGAAGAAAAAATAAAATAGGAATAATAATAGTAGAAAGATTAGTTCCATTCTAGATTTAGTTGGAAAAACAAAAATAAATAAAGGATAGGTTGATTCTAACAAATTTTCTAGATTTGATTAGTTATTCTAAAAGCAAATCAAAGTAAAGAATACCTTGATGTTGATGGAGTTGCAACAAATCTTCTCTTTGTGTCTTCTTCAACTTGATTCTTCCTCCTTCAATCTTATCCTTCTTCAAAATGATAGCATAAAAATACCATTCATGTGTTGTTGATGAGAGAAGAAATGGCCTCAATTTATAGACTTGAGAAGAGGTAAATGGAGGGTCAAGATTGGAGATTGATTCAATGGCTAGGATTGTTTGAGAAGGCGGGGTTTGGATTGATAGCCTCACTTTGTGACAAGTGTCACAAGAAGAAGGCTTTAAAAATAGGACCACATGGCATGGGGAGAGGAGCCAAGGGTGCTCACACATGTGTGAGCACACCTTGGGAGAAATGGATATGTCAAGTCTCCACACCTTTCCCAAGACTATAAAATTCGTCACTTCTTTTTAAGTGACCTTTTAGGGGTTCATACTTTGCCCAAAAGGCCATATTATGTTTTCAATAAGCTTCCACCCTATAGGTACTTACCCTAGGGGGTTCATTTTTACCCTAAAGTCAATAGAACAAGCCCAAATAACTATATGAAAGAGAATTCTAATTTTAAAATACAAATTTTGATTTGTGAGCACACCTTGGGTAGATGGGATGTTGACATGTCTATGACATATAAAAGAGAGGGTGGCTTGATAATGACATGTCTATGACATGTAATGGAGGGTGGTTTGACCATGTGTGCTCACACATGTGTGAGCACACATGGGGAAGCCAAATGACTAAAAGAGGAAAGGTCACATGCATGGTGTAACTCCCACACAAGGGTGAGTAGGGGTGAGTTGTAAGGTGATAGTGACTTGTGCATGCAAGTTACATGTGAGTGAAATTAGAATAAATTTTTAAATTTGAAAAAAATATAATAAAGATTTAAGATTAACTAATTAATGGATTATGAAGGATAGTGACATCTCCCTAATCCTAACTAATTAGATTAAATGATGTATTATATTAAATTAATGTGACTTAGTAAAATGGATAATTTTATTAATTAAGTATAATGATAGATTGTGTCAATTAATAATGCTTAGGATAGGATGGGTACACTTGTCACTTAATGAATTAACTTTTTATTCACAATTATTTTATTCATCATTTTATTTTATTTTATTATTTTTATTTTTCTCTAACACTTATTTATTAATATTGTTAACTTTTATTTGTTCCTTTTTAGGAGTGTATTTAATAATTTTTTTATTTTTTTATTTTTATTTTTATTTTTATTTTATTTATTTATTTATTTATTTATGTCTTTCTTTATTTAATCTCTACCTTCTTCACACATAAATTAATTATATAAAAACACTTACATAATATTACCACACAAAATTATAATATGTCTAAAGTTTTAACAAAAAGAGGGTCATGACACAAACAATATTGCCAAGGATTTCTTCCACATGCACATCTTCCCACTTGCTTCAAACACACATCTTCTTGCCAACTTTCTTGCACAAAAATAGGAAAAACATTATCATAGGTGACACTTTTCTTTTGCATTTCCAACCATCCGCCCTTGTAAAAAACAAAAAATAATCTCCAGCCACCTTCACAGAAGCTGTATAAAGATTAATCCAGCTTGCACCCTCACAGAAGCTTACCCTTGTCGCTCACAGCTCTCATATCAGGTATAGCAATAGAATGATACCAAACAATGCCTTATTGAAAATTTTATAAACATTCATTTTGTTCCCTAAGGAGTTAAACGACAGTTTTTATTAGGACGATCCTTAGTACACGCAAAGTATACAACAATTAATTTTGACGTGAACTAGTGTTTAATTTCCATAGCCTTCTTTATCCACATAGCCTGACAAATGCCACCCTATTCCCAAAGCATCCAACAACCGCTTTTGCCACATTTTTCATGGCCATCAGAAGGCCAAAAATTCGAGAGGCTGAGGAAAATTCTGATCGAAGTTATAACACACCCACCACCTTTTTCCTTATTGTTGGAAGCCTGAAAAATGACAAGGTTGATGAAAATTCTGATCAAAGTTGACACAAATAGCCTATCGGCTAATAAATTGGGAATTTATTTATAAGTAGTTGAAATAAAGGGATTATTAATTAAATATCTTGTATTTAATTGATTAATTATCTTGACCGATTTTAGGTGTATAAATTTTTCCCCTCTTTGAAGTAATGTGTTTACACATTGCTGCAAAGAAAAATTTGATATTGATGTTGACATTTTTTTTTTCAATGCCCCAGACATTGATTTTCAAGTGATGACAAATATTACCCCCTCGGGAGATAAATTAGTGAATTTTTGAATTTTTCAGAATTTTTTTTTGAAGTTTTTGAAGTTTTTGATATTTTCAATGGTGTGATGACGATTTTAAAGTTTTATGATCCAAAAATGATTTATCTCCCAAAAAATGATGTTAAAGCCACCAGATGATGATTTGATGAATTAAAATCGCTTTGAAAATAAAATCAAACAACCCCATAAAAATCCCACTTAATTAACCTTTAAAAGGTTGAAAAAGGTGATTGAAAACATCGTTTGTGCATTTGTATTTTGGAGATTGGAGAGTGATTGAGCAATCTAGCAATTTGGATCAGAATGGTGATCCCTTACCACACACACCTATTAGAGCATGTGCGATAGCACAACCGCCTGACAACGTATGGACCTTTAGTATGTACCCCAAAAAACCACATCATAATTTGTGCCAGTCATTTTCCTACTCATTTTCATGTTTTGAATTCAGTTTATTCTTTTTTAGTGCATAGGATTAGCACAATAGCACATCTATAGATGAACTATAATGGCACATAGGATAGATTAGTGCTTAGGGTAAATAGGTTAGCATATTGGTAGATTTAGTGCTTAGGGTTGGGGCTTTAACGCATTGGGTAAATAGATTAGTGCATAGGTTCATTTAGCGCATAGATAACCTGAAGTAGAGCATTGAGTGATTAATGTAGTGCATAGGACATATGAATCAACACATAGGAACTCTGTTCCAAGGCATATGTGAAATTGTTCGGTGCATATGATGGTTTTGCACATTGAAGCTCTGTTTTGGTGCATTGATGAGATTTTCTGTCGCATAGAGTTTTTTAGTGCATTGGAACATTGTTCTAGAGCATTGGTGGAATTTATTCTAGATTGATGATTTTCTCGATTAGACTCCTTGATTTTGATGATGTTTGACAATGTCATCCTTTTATTTGATGATGATTGATGATGTTGATAGATTAGATGTCCATTGATCTAATGATAGGTGAGATTCAATGATTGAATGATGATACTTGACCTCATGATAAGCGAGGATCAATGAGAGTTTGATTGATTGATTGACCTCATGATAGGAAAGGATCAATGATAGGTTGCTTGATTGATTAAACTCATGATAGGCAAGGTTAAATTTATTTATGAGCCCCATGATAGGTGAGGTTGAATTGATTGATAAACCTCATGATAGGCGAGGTTGAATTAATTGATGAACCTTACGACATGCGAGGTTGAATTGATTGATAAACCTCATTATAGGCTAGGTTAAATTGATTAATGAACCTCATGATAGGTGAGGTTGAATGATAGATTGATGCTCATGAGATTGGATGAAATTCTCACCAAAGATGATTAGATTGATAGGTTGATTGATTGATTTTTTGATTGATGTCGATTGATTGATTGACTGATTTGTGATTTTGTGATGATAGGAGTCATTGAAAAGTTTGTAGATTAGACTGCATTTTCCGGGATGTGGGATTTGATTCCACACCTGACGCCACTTGAGGTAGCTATTATTACATGATGCAAATTTCCATTTGTGATTGATATGCCCTAGATTAGGATCAATAGGGGGTTGCTGACAACTTTAGTAGAGAGGTGGCATAGTGAGCATAATACCTTTCATTTTCCCACTAGTGAGATCATAGTGACTCTAGAGGATGTATATCAGATTCTATGGATCATTGTTGTGGGGGAGTTGGTACTATATGATTCTCAGGAGCAGGGCAGGACCGATGCAATTAGGAGAGTATTCGAGGATGATCATATATGTGGTTACAAGATTCCTTGTAGGGATATGGTTCATGCTTATGCCACATTGCCATTTGTTCTAGTTGGATTCATTGGAGGGTTCCTTTATCCTAGTAGTAGGTCAAAGGGACTCTCGGTTGGATGGGGTCAAATTCTGGAGAGCATGATTGCTCAGGGCACTAGATATGTATGGGGATGCTACATGCTCATGCATTTGTACCATGATTTACACCAGGTGGTCTATCTTCATGGGTCCAATTTATCAATTGGGGTTACATTGCTTTAGGTCTAGGCCTGGGAGCATATAGTGGTCACACAGCTAGTTGGAGACAAACAACAACCTGCCATGAGACTGTATGTACATATTTATGTCGATCCAGTTGCTCAACCTAGGCTAGGAAAACTGGAGTACTAGGGGACACTAGATGATCTTGATTCCATGGTATGGCGACCCTATCTAGATTGTGAGCAATGGCCAAAAGATGATACCAAGATTCCTTATCTGTTCCAGTTGATATACCTAATCAGGTGGACCTGGTTTATCATTGAGAGATTCTTGTTGCTGAGGGTACTAAGGTAGTATGGTAGAGTGCAAGGGATTCCTATGGGTGGATGTTATAGAGTGGGGACCTATATTGTCATATGATGCAGTTGTGCAACATTTCTAGGGATTACAAGCCATCATTTGGGAGGTGCATCTAGAGATCATCGAGGCACGATATTAGAGGAGTATGCACAATACCTATTCTTATATCCATTCCTATGGATCACCATCCTGGATGAGCCAGTACCATTGCTAAAGGAGGAGGGGAGGACAGTAGGTCATGGGAATAGGCAAAGGAGAGAGGAGGAGGAGGAGCATTACAGTGATGAAGGGGATTGTGATGGAGATGGAGGTAGCGAGGGATGATGATGGGGGTGATGGGGGAGGAGATGACAGTGGAGGAGGGCTGGGTCCTAATGTTGGAGAGTTGAGATTTCCTCACAAGAGGTGGCATGTGGAGATTTGAGTACCCTCGCCACAGTACAGACACATATTGCTACATTACAGGTATAGGTGTAGACACTGCAGGGTCAACTTGAGCAGGTTTAGGCTTTACTAACGTAGGCCTAGGGACAATTTAGACACTAAAAATTGAGAGGGATGCTACTAGACAATAGGTATAGTAGGTACAAGCCCAGCTTACATAGGTCCAGGCCTCGACTCAAGCACATGGATAGATGTAGGGGTAGATTGTTACACTAACTGCTAAGAGGGATACTCTGAGATGGTGGGTCGATTAGGTTGAGGGCACTATTGAGAGGCTACAACAAGCTATAGTGGTTATTAGTGCATTAGATTATTTCAGAGAGATCCAATGTAACACATAGGAGGTAGAGTTCTATTGAGTGAGATATCATGATGCGGTTCCTCCCGAGTGGCGATAGAGTTATGCACAGTCCTTGTCAAGTAGATCCTAGTCTTGGACCACTAGCAAAGGTGTTACACAACCACTTATGAGAGATAGGAGAGATCCTGGTGCAGTTCCATCTAGTGGGGGAGGGACTGGTCTTGTGATGCCAACACTTTCTGGGGGCAGCACGTCATAGCTCTGATTTATGATTTTCTGATGTATTTTGGACATGTATACACTGATGTATTTGAGACATTGATGATGTACCTCTTGATTCAGTTGAGACATTATGATATACTGCCTATTTTGATATTGATTTATCTCTTTATATCTTTGGATATCCTTATACATTTGACATCATTTTGAGTTATATGACATGTGGCAATGATGATGATTGATCTATGTGCCTATAATTTTTATATGATCATGATCATGATGATTATGATGGATGCATTTAATTTATATTATCAATGCTATGTGATGTTCTATATGATGATGATATGATATGCTATGGATGCAAAGGATGATGTGTAATACCCCCATGTTGCTGATACTATTTGCTACTATTTGTTACTTTTGTATGTTAGTGTGATACTGATTTGTGATGGTGATTAATTCACCAACCTGGTGTGTGCGGATGCGTAGTTTAGTTGACTACTACAATTGACATTATTATTATGATTTATGATACTTTATGTGGTGTTTAGATTATTTAATTATGCAATGGTGTTTCCTTAGTATTATATATGTCAATGTTAATTGGATTCAGTATTATATTATGATGCAGTAGATAAGTAATCATGTTATCATATGATCAATTAGTTGAGAAATGTTATTTCATCATTGATATTGTAATTGTTAGAATAGATGTGGTGAGAGGACAGTGTAGCACCACTCATTTACGAGTGCCCTGCTATGCTGCAATTCCTTCTCACGATATGATAGTTTTGATTATATATGTATACATGTTACTTGATGTTTATTTGGATGCAGGATTTGCAGGAATAAGTCTCGATTCCACCTGCTTCAGCAGGACAGGGCAAGCATTAATTTAACCCAATGGGTAAAATATTGAAAAAGGGAGTTGATTTGGAAGTGTCCCTATCCCAAGTCCGTCGACCTGTTGTGAGTTACTGTGTCATGATTGAGGTTTTTGGTCCTTGTTGTTATGAAGTTTGATTGTTGAGTGTTTATTTTATTTATGGTTAGTGTTTATTTAATTAATCTTATTTTATAAGATAATTAATTAATGTTGCTTTGTTACTTGATTTAATTGTGAGTTAGTTAAATGTTAAATTTAAATATATTGCAAATTAAAAAGTGATTTAATTAATTAAAAGTGTAAATAATTATTTTAAATTAATATTGATGATGATAATTAAATATTATCTTTTTCTTAAATATTAAATTAGAAAATCTTGTGTGGATAATATCTTGTGTAAATAATATATTTTTAATTAAAATTTTTACTTAAGTGTGTGCTTTTAAAAGCTGGAAAAAGGACCAATGGGTGAGGAAGATTTTTGAGGAAAAGCTGAAGAGCTTTATTGATTTTGATTTATTATTATTTTGAGAGAGTTATTCACAGACAAGAGATTTTTCTATTGTTTTGGTCTGTAAAAGAAAAGAAAAGAAAAATAGTTTGTTGGTGCTTCTGGGTAAAATAATTGTTTTGAAGAAAGATAGATTCAAAAAGAGAGTTGCAGGAGGAAATCGAGAGGAGGCTACAGAAGGGATTCTTCATTGAACGAAGGACTCCAAGTTTTCTTCTTTTATTTATTATTATTTTATTGTTTTATAAACAAAATCTAGCTTACTATGCTTAAAAGAAATTCATTGAAAGAAGTGTTGTAATTTGAAAACTTGGTTGTATTTAAACTCTCAAATCTTCTGTGGAAAACTTTAGTAGAACCTTTTCAAAATTCTTCTATATAGTGTAGTAGTGAAAATTATTGTTTTGAAATAAAAATCTTTTCTGATTGAAGATCAAATTTGCATGTTAGATCTATGTTGAGTTTGTGGAAAAATATGTTGTTAGCTTGTTGCTTTGAATTTTCTAATTATATATATATATATTATACAAAAATTAAATATACATATATATGTTATTTTTTTGATTGAATTATTTAAATTATGTATATATTTAGGTCTTGTATACTGTGTGATTTCATTTTATATGAAAATAATAAATTATATATATATGATTGCACAAAATTTCATGTACAAAATATTTTTGAAATTGTTAAATTCGAGGTCATTTTAATACGAAATCGTATTAAATATATATATATATATATATATAATAAAAAAATATATAGAAAATAAAGTATTTATTATTTTGTTTTTGTGGGGGCTGCGGCCACCACAGGGCGGTACGCAGTACCACACCTAGTGGGGGTGTTGCGGCCTCCCTTTGGGAGGTACGCAGTACCTCTGCTGCGTGGTACCTGTGTACAGGGTTTTCCTTTTAAATTTGTTTTTATTTTTTAAAGTTACTTCTAATGCGATTTCTAATGGTATTAAAATTTGATTTAATTTACATGTGGTATATATATATATGAATCAGTTAATTTTTTTAATGAGTTTTAAAATATAGATATATATACATATATTTTGTGTATATATTTATATATATATATGTATATATGCGAAAGAGGGTATATATGTATATATATATATATATAAATATATATATAAATATATACATTTATATATATATATATAGATATATTTGAGTAGTGATAATTTTGTATGTTGAGGATATGGTGAAATTATATAAATTTGTAATGTTGAAGTGTATTGTACTAATCAAAAATAAATTATGTTTTTTAAATAAAATGGGGTTTTCTTGTGTGATTTTTTTATTTAATTGTTGAAATTATGATGTATTGGAAATGTTTAATATAGCGTTGATTAAATGAAATTGGTATTCTCTACATTGTTATTTGTGTTGTATGGGAATACCCTAGATTTATTTGATCTTTTGTAGGAGCTTAAGTTATTGTTAAGGGCTTCCAGAGGAGGTGATTCTGATGTTAGTTGTGATCTTGTATTTTGATGCTTGGTCTATGTTTTGACCATGGTTATGATTTAGTTTGCTTTTGGATTGTACTGTTTGTGGTTATGTTTCATATGTTATGGCGAGATGGTTATGCCTCACAGTGAATCCATTTGATTGGTTCAGTATTTCTTGTGATACAATCCTTTTTGTGTTGGATATTTTGTGTTTGAGTGTCTAGAGAGAGTGGCTCTAGTGGGGGCCGGCACACAAAGGGGCTGTCAAGGTAACCCACATAGAGTTAGAGTAATTAGTGATAACCTAAGTAATAAACCATGGGTGGGGATCAAACATTAATAAGATAATTGTGATGCCTCATCCGCCTATTAGTGCTATCACAAACTAAAGGGGATCGGGAAGGCTGTGGTTGGCAAGATCATTACCTTGTCTTCATGAAAGGTTAACGATTCCGCATGAGTAACCCTATGGAGCGACGCCTTGAGATAGGCTGTCAGGAGAACCATAGATGGAGGCAGCACCTTAACTAGGTTGTTAGGATAATCCATGTAGAGATAGAGGTGGCACCTTGTGATAGGTTCTCTGGATAATCCATGTTAATCCATGTGATGACACTCTCCTCTAACATTCTATTTGTGATATTTTATTGAAGTCCTCTGGAAGTAGTCCTTTGATATTGTGTCTTGAGATTTATTGATGATGTGTTTTCATGAGTTATTGTTGTATCATCTGTAAAGTGATTTAATGTTAAGTTTTGAAAGTGGTCTAATGTTATGTCTTTTGGTGAATTATCATTGATTGTCTTTAGTGTGGTTTAGTGACATTATGTTGTCTTGTCTAGAGTTAGTCTTGTGTTACTGTTATATGTGCTTGGTCAGGGATCCTTCCTTGTTAACTCCCAGCACGGGGGTGGTTGGGTGGAACATGCTTCGCACCCCGTTGGGTTCCCTTTTGTTACAAATGTATCTTTTATTGCAGGGTTCTGGCAGATGTTGTTGATCTAGTGTTCTTATGTACCAGATGGATGTTTATACTTCAGATGTAATTTACTTATTGATGTATCATCTCCCACTTATGATGGGAAGACCTTGATGTAATTTGTTTATATGTTCATCGTGTTGTTCTATCTTATGGATGTAATGTATATTCAGGCCATGTTTTTATTCGGGAACTATCACTTGTAATAGTTGGTTATGATGTGTTGTATCTGTCAAAATATATAACACTTTATATCTTTATAATTTCATATATTGTCATATGTACATATGGTATTAATATGGTTATTGTTAATGTATATTTAAAATGATGTTATGAGAATGAGTGGATTTATGTAATTGTTTAATTATTGTTTAATCTATTATCTTTGTTATGGGTTAGTGTAGTAATGTCCTCGTGTACCCCAAGGGATTTAGTTGTGCAACTTAGAACATTGTTATATTGGAATACTTAAATACAATATTATGTTCTTTTAAAAAAAAATTGTTGCGTCTTTATTAGTTCCTTTGGGGTTTGCGCGGTGGGGTGTTACATGATGCAACTGATGTGTTATGATTCTATGATGCTTTATGAATGATGCCTATGATGCATGTGATGGTTATTATTATGCTAATGAAATGTGATGCATTTTATGTTTTTGTACTTTTCTCATGCAAATAAATGATGTAATGAATGAATGATGTATGAAATAATCACATGATGGTGCATAGTTCTATATATATGTTTATGATGTTTATATGATGATGATCATGATGATTATGATAATTATGTAATGTATGCAATGATGATATGATAATATATGATTGATGATTCTATATGCTTTATGGATGATGTTTTATGCTATGTGAGATGGATTTGATTATGCAAATGATGTATTTTATGTGATGATTGTGTGATGATGGTGTTGGTCCAGTTAGTCCTTTGTCAGTCTTGGATTTGAGTAATAACAAATTCATCTTCACTACTAGTTCTAAATGTTCATAACAATGGCATTATATCCTTTGTTATCTAGTCATGTTTCATAGCAAATTTTTCTTCTTGGATATCTTACTCTACTGGACATGTCTTTCAATCATCTTATGTGAATCCAAGATCCATTTTATAAAAGGAGTAAATGATTTCATTGATGCATTTAGTTCCATTATGCCCCTATTAAAATAGAGATGTTTTTCTACTTGGAAATCTTACTCTGCTGGACATGTCTTTCAATCATCTTATGGACCAATTTATTAATCCATTAATAATTGATGAAATGATTTGTATCATGCAAGTGAGATGGAATGCGCTTATTTTTGTGTTTTTTGATGCAAATATTATGATGTGATGCATGGATAGATGAATGATGTGATAATGTTTTCTAATGTATGCAAATGATGATGCAACTGATGTGCAACTAAATGAAAATGTTTTATAATTGATGCAAATGATGATGCAACTGATGTGAAACTATATGAAAATGATGTGTTTTTGGTTAATGTCAAATGTACTCAATCCATTAATAAGAGAGATAACCTCATTGTGAAATTGTTGTAGCTTTGGAAACCCCATAGATATAGATGCAAAACTGACATGGATGCAATCTAACTTAATCATGCAGATCTAATATGCAAATGTTGTCATTGTAACAACCGATTTATCATTCTTTTTATCATGATTGAGCCTTTAAAATGTTGAAAGTGAGTACAAGCATCGATGGAATAATGTAGCCCATGATGACCTAAGTACTACTTCCATGATTTTTGATATTGCAAGTTAACACAAACATCTAAGTATAATTGAACCAAGATGACTTGAGTATTGCTTGCGTAAACAAACAAGAGTTAATTGTTTTCCTATGCAAATATGGAATGTCATCAATGATACTTTGTAGAGCATGCCCCACAATAATTTGCATAGTAATAGTGATCAACTCATAGATAGCAGACAAAGAAAAATCATACTCCTTCCTAGCTCCTCTAGTTCAATACATCATCGAGTTGCTCTAGAGATATGATAAAAAAAATCAAAGTACAACATTTGAACAGATATGCTAACCTGATAAAGCCATGATTTAGAAGGAACATCATCCATTTAAATTTATTTTAATTTGATTGATTGGGCTATTTGATATGGATGGTTGATGTGTTCATGGTTGTGCTTGATGTTCAATGTTGAGTTGCACTATGATCATTGTTTTGGTTGTGTTTGTCCTACTATTGTTTGTTTGTTGGTTCAAGCTCAAAGTTTATTGCCCCCCGTGAGTTCAAGATTTTGCACCCAATCTAGGGTGAGACATGACCACTATGCCAGGATATGTACACGAAGCTTTCCGATGATACAAAGATTGATGGCGAAAGCAAATCGTGAGAGTGAATAGTTGGAATGCTCAAATAGATGGAAAAGCTAACCTATCACAAATAGCCCATGTTGTCAAGTTTTCACTACTTGTTTTTATTGCACTCTTTTAGATTTTATGATTTTTTTATTTTTTATGATTTTTCACTTTTTTTTGTATTTTTCTCTTTTTTAATTTTTTTTCTTTTTTTCCTCTTTTTTGTATTTTTGATTTTTTTGTAATTTTCTCTTTTTTTGTTTTTTTTTGGTTATTACCAAGACACCTGTTTGCCAGGTTTTCATCAAGGAAACCATTTTTAGGACATTTTCTAATGTTTTTGTATTTTTTAAGAACTTTTTCTAATGCACTGGATGATTCAAGTGTAGTACTTCTTGAGATGCAAGTTGTTGAGGGGTTCATCAAAAAAATCCCCTTTAGATGTAGACAACTGATATGCTCCTGATCCAAAGATTGATACAATGACAAAGGAACTTAGCCAATTTAGTTAAAATTTCCCCTTCTTTTCTTGATCTTGTTGATTATGGGGATTTTCTTTCAAGACCAAGTCACCTACCTGAAATGTTCTAGGCTTTACTCCATTATTGTAACTTCTGGATATCCTCTACTAATAGGATTTCAAGTGATTGACTACATGCTAACGACTCTCATCCAACAATTCCAATTCATGTAACCTAGACACTCTGTAATCCTCATTTGAAATGATCCCTTTTAGTGACACACAAAGTGATGGTAGTTCAACCTCAATAGGTAGAATGGCCTCTGATCAATATACTAGAGCATAGGGTGTGGCTCATGTTGGGGTGTAGATGCTAGTTCGATAAGGCCACAAAGCAGGGTTTAGTTGAACGTGCAAATCACGTCCAGCCTCGTTGATGGTTTTCTTCAAGATTTTTCAAGATGGTTTTGTTTGAGGCCTCTACTTGGCCATTTCCTTAAGGATAATAGGGTGTAGAAAATCAATGCTAGACATGGAACCTCTCACAGAGTTCTTGGACATCTTGATTCTTGAAAGGTCTTTCATTATCCATGATAATGGATTAAGGAATGTCATAGCTATAGATAATATAATTTAGGATGAAGGATGTAATTTTTTTTCCTATGATAGTGGTCAAAGGAAGAGACTTCAATCCAGTTTGTCAAGTATTTTGTGGTTGTGATGATGCACTTGTGTCCGTTGGATGAATATGGATGAATCTTACCTACAAGATCAAGATCCCATTGACAAAAAGGACATGTTGATGCGAAGGGTTGCAATTCTTGTGTTGGTGCATGTATCAAGTTTCCATGGATTTGAAAATTTTGGCAACTTTTGACATAATGAAAAGACTCCTCCATATTTGGCTAGTAATACCCCAAACGTAGGAGTTTCTTAGCTAAAGTTAGGCCACTTGAATGTGTGCCACAAATACCATCATGGATCTCATGTAAAGCATTTTTAGCTTTGTTATGTTCTAGAAACTGAAGGAGAGTACCATCAAGACCTCGTTGATAAAGTACATAGACGATTAGGGTATGTTGAGTTGCTTGTTGAATAAAGTTTCATTTTTGGTTTCAACATAAATTAGGTGGGAGGGTATTGTATTTTAGATAAGTGTAGATTTTCTTGTAGATGGAAGAATTAGCCTTGAATAGATGGTAGATGACTTGGGATTCAGGGTTGGCATAGGCAGGGTTAAACAATTGTTCCACCATGAACTCATAACGGGCTCACTTTTCAAGTATCTGCAAGAGAGAAGCAATGGCCACAATGACATCAACAAGTTTGTTGTCACCTATAGGAATCTGCTCAAATTCAATCTCCACAAAGTAATTTTTGAAGTCATCAACCATTATTTTATATGGAATCAATTTGTCATCCTTTGTTTGGCAATCATCATTCACCTGGTTTATGACTAGTTGAGAATCACCATAGACATGCAACTCTATGATCTTCCACTCAACTGCTACTTTGATTCCAATGATTAATGCCTCATATTCGGCTGTGTTGTTGGTGTTGGGAAACATTAACCTATATTATTTTGGAATGGTGTGTCCTTGAGGCGTGATAAAAAATATTCCTATGCCTGATCCATGTTGTGTGTAGGAGCCATCAAAATATAACATCCTTTGTCATGTTGACATTGTTAGGACATCGACATCTCGGAATTCAATACTCATTGGATGACTGTCTAGTAATGGTGATTTAGCTAGTTGATTTGCTATGGCTTGAACTTTGATTGCTTTTTTGTCCATGTAATTGATATCAAACTCACTCAATATCATTACCCACTTGGCTAGTCTTCCTGTCAGGGAAACTTTGCTAAGTAGATGCTTTAATGGATCAATTTTAGCTATGAGTTTAATGGTGTGAGTCAACATGTAATGTCTTAATTTTTAGATATCAAATACTACCACCAAATAGGCTTTCTCAATAAAGGTGTAATTTATCTCATAGCCATTCAGGGTCCTATTCATGTAATAAATTTCCTTCTCTTTTCCCATTGAATATTCCTATGCCAATAAAGTGCCCAAGGATATTTCAGTTGTTGCAATGTAGAGTATCAATAGCTTCCATTTAGTTGGTGGTACCATGGTATGGGAGGGGACATTAGATACTTTTTCAGTTGATTAAAGGCTTCTTCACACTTTTCATCCCATTTGAAAGTAACATTCTTGTGGAGCAAGTGATTAAAAGGATGAGTTTTATTAGCTAGTTGTGCGATAGATTGGAATCTTCCTTGCAAATATTTGAGTTGACTAATTTTTTAGGATGGGCATCTCCATGATGGCTTTAACTTTTTTAGGATCCACCTCAATTCCTTTGGCTAACACAATACATCCCAAGATTTTAGCTCCAGATAGATTAGAATCTTCCTTGCAAAGATCTAAGTTGACTAATATTTTTAGGAGGGGGAATCTCCATGATGGCTTTAACTTTTGTAGGATCCACCTCAATTCCTTTGGTTGACACAATATATCCCAAGACTTTAGCTGACATCAAACCAAATACACATTTCTTGGGATTTAATCTCATGTTGAATTTCTCCAATCTAGTGAAGATTTTGTCTAGAATTTCTAGGTGTCCTTCTCTGGTGTATGATTTTTCCAATAGCTCATCTACATAATCTTCCATAAAAGTGTGCATCATGTCATGAAAGATGGTATTCATCACTCTCTGATATGTGGCTCCAACATTTTTCAACCCGAAAGGAATTACGTTCCAGCAAAAAGTACCCCAAGGACATGTGAAGGTTGTCTTATCTTGATCTTTAGGTGCTATTTTTATCTAATTGTAACCTGAAAAGTCATCCATATGTGATAAAATTTCATGTCTAGCTGTCATGTCTATGATGATGTCAATGTTAGGTAGAGGAAAATCATCTTTCAGGAAAGTCTTGTTGAGATCTCTAAAGTTCGTGCATATCCTAGTGCTTTTATCTAGTTTTGAAACTGGCACAATATTTGATATCCACTCAACATAGTTAATAGGTCTAATAAATCCCACATCCAACAATTTCTTTAATTCAACTTTTACCAAAAGAGCAATGTGTGGATGCATTTTTCTCAACTTTTGTTTCATAGGCTTTATTCTAGATGGTAGTGATAAATGATGCATCATAAGCTCTAGATCTATGCTTGACATGTCAGCATAGGACCAAGTGAAGTTGATTTGTCATTCTTCAAAGAAATTAGGAAAGTTTTTTTTCTTCTTCTATCATGGATGCTTCCAGATGTAGAGTTTTCATAGTTTCCACTATACCAACATTGATAGATTGTGTAGGTTCAATCAGCACTGAAGATCTCTCATGATAGTGCTTAGGAAGAGTGTCAAATTTTCAATCCCTTGGTGCCTCAGAGAGGCTTTCACCTTGAGATGCACTCTTTGTTTTTACTTTTTCTTGATCTAATAATGCCATTGAATGGTTTTCACCATTAGATCTATTTTTGACATTCATTTTGCATCTAGAAGATTTGGCACTCCACTTGCTTGAAGATTCATTATGAGATTCAATGATGGCACATGTTTTAGGATTGTCAGATCAAAGGAAGTTTATGATGGCATCATCATTTGGAAAGGTAGGTATGTTAAGTAGCTCATTTTGGTCCCAGTTAATCAGTTCAAGATGTATTAATGGAAAGGAATCGTCAGATTGACTAAGGTCAAAAGGGGTAAGTGTCATGATGGAAATGTCGTTTGAGTGTCCAATAGCGATATCAAGGCCTATGATGTTACTCCCTTCTGAAGTGTCTATCTCGCTCAAAGTATGATCATCTTCACTTGAGTCATCGATATGTTGTGATCCAATTTCAAGTGGTCTATAACTTGAGCTAAATCCCTCCATACATATTGGAGTATACTTTTGTATCACATCAATTTCCTTATCATGACAAGACTCTTCAGAGAGGGAATCCCATTCATATTCATTGGAATCCATTTCAGGACTATCTCTCAACTGGAGAATTCTCTTAACAACCTATTGCCTGGTTTCTTCTTTTGATTCCTCTCTATATCCTAGTCTTATTTTATCCTTGGCTTGCATTGTGATAGGTTGTATTGGTTCTATGATGCCTTCTATTGTTTTACCAATAGAACCTTTTCCTTCATATCCCATATTTTCTAGGATCATCTTCCCTTTTCCATATTGCTCTATTTTTATATTTGAAGTTGATGCTTGTGAGGATTCTTCAACCTTGTAAAACCAA
This sequence comes from Sequoia sempervirens, assembly GCA_007258455.2. Taxonomy (NCBI): domain Eukaryota; kingdom Viridiplantae; phylum Streptophyta; class Pinopsida; order Cupressales; family Cupressaceae; genus Sequoia; species Sequoia sempervirens. The sequence goes on along the minus strand of VDFB02000013.1, from coordinate 285,750,108 downwards.
AATTAAAAACCTCCTTGTTATCTGATTCATCCACTAATGTGCCTTCTTTTACAAATTTTTCATCAAATAGTGTGGTGGGTTGTGATGATTGTTGTCTTTATGTTGATGGCTGCCCATATGACTTAGGATAAGACACAAGTTGTGATAAACACAAGGATTTCTCAAATGAGTATTCCCCCACGCCTTTGTCTTTTAATTTGATCTTTACAACCTATTTTTATAAGGCATGTAGTTGACTTTCCTGATTTGATGGAGTAGATTTGTTGATACCTTTGTCTTTTTACTAGCCTTTTTCTCAACCCACTTTGACAAGGAATTTAGTTGTCTTTCATTGTTTGATAAGCTATGATTAGGAGCTTTCCTGTTATGTGGTACAAAAGTGTCTTGTGTTGTTTTAAGTTGTTTGCAATATTGGGAATTGTTGGAATCAGTTGCAATAGTGATTTCTTTCCCATTGAAAGGGAAATTCATACACTTATGATATGTTGATGGTATTTCCTACATATCATGTATCCAAGGATGTCCCAAGAGTATGTTATATTTTAACTCCTTGTCGAATACATGGCATATTAGAGCTTTGACAACTAGGCCTACTTGAATGGGTAGCACAATGAGTCCTTGGGAAGACCTCTCTTCGTCATCATAGGCTTTGATTATTAAATTTCTTCTAGGATCAATAGCATTCTCTGAATATCCTAGTGCACAGACAAGTTTTAGAGTACAGATATTTAAGCCAGCTCCCCCATCTATTAGAACATGTTTGACATGATGTTTATGAATTAAGACCTTAATGTGGAGGGCAATGTTGTGTGGATGGATGATTGATACATCATCATGTTTGAAAAATGATAGGTAGTGAGGCACCATTAAGTGTCCCACCATAACTTGAAATTGGAAAAATTACAAGTTATTTGGTGTTGTGGTGGCTACTAGAGCTTGTTCCAAGATTTCTTTATGTGCTGGTGAGATCTTGATCAATTATAAGATGGATATTTGTGCTAGTATTTTCTACAACTAATCAACTATGTTATATTGAGGTGTAGGAACATCAGCTGTTTTGGACATGGAAGGGGTACCTCCTTTCAATGTTACCTTGGCTTGTCCTCTTGTGATAGCATTGATAGGAGAATTGTTTTAATTTTCTTTGATTTTAATAACATTGATTTGATTGTCATTTGTGGTAGTGTTGGTGAACAAATTTATTGGAACAAGGTCATGGATTTGATGTAAGGTGGTATTGATATTGTGGTGATGATTTTCAGTTGTAGCAATGTTTCTTTGACCCTTGATTTTGATATCCTTGGTTTGATGTTCAACCACCTCAACACAATGAATGGTAGAATCATAAATATAGTTAATGTTTTTTCCCTTGGTATTTGATGAAGAAGATTCCCCTTTTTCATAGTTTGGTTGAGGGTTCTTGAATGCTGCATGATCACTATTTGTTTGGGGTCCTTCTATGAATATGGTCTTGTTGTCAATCAAGTCTTGTATCAAGTGTTTTAATTACATGCAATAATTAGTTTTATGCCCTTTGTTCCTATGAAACTCACAGTAATGAGCATCATTCTACCTTGGAGGTTTAACTTGTGGTTCACAATTTATTGCTTCTAGTAGTATTATGACCTTAGCTACAAGAAGCTCATTCAATGTTGATTCTAATGAATGTCCCAAAGGTGTGAATATTCTTTGATTGGAGGATGTTCGATATGTTGGTCTTCTAGATTCAACATTATCTTGATTTTGATTGGTAGTTTGGTTATTATTTTGGTTGTTGGGTGGATTGTTGTTCTGATTGGTTTTGGTGGCAACTGCAATCAAGTTGAATACTAGTTTCACATTTTGTGTTTCAGCTGAAGCGTCATTGTTACCAACATTCTTGTTTCATTGCAAAAAAATTGGTTTATCACTATTGTTGTAATTGTTGGAGGAGCTTGATGAGTTGTTGTCATTGTAAATTTTTATGACTCCTCTTTTGACCAAAGCTTCTTTGATTTTAATCCCATTTTCAAACAAATTTTCAAAGGTATGTGGACATTGTAATTCCAATCTATAACTCATCTCATCATTTAGGTTGTGGATGGATATTTCTATCTTTTCTTTTTTAGGTACGGGACAAGAATATCTTGCAAACAACCTTCTCCATTTTTGTAGAAAAATGAGGAATGACTCACCCTTTTTTTGTTTCAAGTTGCAAAGGTCTTTCATTGTTATATCATGTTGGACGTTGTAAGAATATTGGGTGATGAATTTTTTGACCAATTCTTCAAAGGTTTTGATTGGTGGTGCAATTTTGGTAAACCATTCAAGGCATTGTCCACCTAAGCTACGCAGAAACAACCTCATCAAGTAAGTTTCCTCATGTAAATTCAAGACTCATGGTTCTAAATTCCCTCACATGATATATTGGATTGGTTTTACCATTGTATTTATCATACTTTGGGAATTCACAATGTTTGGGAAAAGGAATTATGTGGATATCTTGATCAAAAGGATATGGAAAAATTTCTTGTATCAAGTATCATTTTGATGTTCCCCTTTGCATGTCAAGAATTTGTTGTTGGAGGTTTTTCATTTGATGAGTTAAGGAAACCATTTGTTTTGTCTCCTTTTTAGGCCTTTTGGGAGGTTCTTTCAATTGATTAACATCAAAGTCATCACACAATTTGACATCTTGTTTAGCTAGCATTAGTAAGTATTTTTCCCCATTTCTTTCAAAAATCTTTTCTAAGCATTTGTGGAAATTTGGATCTTGTTCAACATTTTGGATACTTCCTCAATTATTTCTTCCCCTTCATTGTTGTGGATTCTTGTGCCATAGAAAAATGGGCCCTTGTCATTTTCATGGCCTTTTAGGTCTTGTTTCATGGTATTTGATATATTTTTCTCTGATTTTATGTTGTGACATGGCTTGAACATGCATATTTAGGTACTAAAATTCAAATAATGATGTCTTGTGAAGGTGTTGTGAAGTGTTGTAAGACATTTCTACATTCTTCTAGACTCTATTTATTGCAATTCACCTAAAAATAACCTTTTCATCACTAAACAAGTCCTATTTTGAAGTGTTACAAAGTATTGTAACAAGATTTCATGGTTTTCTAGGCACAACTTCACTATTTATCACTTTCTCATGCTTTATTTGGTCCCTTTATGCCCTTATATGCCTTAATTAAGTGCATTTCTGAATGTAACCCTGATAAACACCATTAAATACAACTTAATTCCTGACACCCATTTTCAAGTCCTAAGTAGGACCCATTCACCATGGGTGGCGAATGAGTCCCTTTTGACTCCAAATTCAAAATTTTAAAATTTTCCTTTTAGGTTTTTATTCAAAAACACTTGATGTTAGCTTGTGATGAGATACAAATAGGTAACTAAGGCACAATATTTTATAAATAAATTATTTTCACCTCATTTTACACCTCTCATAATCTCCTACAATTCTCCAACATTCACACATCATATTCAAGCATTCAAGCATTCTACAACATCAATTCAAGCAATATTCAAGCACTTTGGAGCATCCATTGACATTACTTCAGATTTGCATTATCAAGGGTTTGGTAAGTTGATAGCTATTACATGTTATTAGTTTACCATTCTCTTTATTTGCATTATTTCATTAAGGGTTTGATTACCAAAACTGGGCTTAGACCAAGGAAAATCCCTATTTGCTAACTGTCAACCATTTTTTCCCTATTCCATGTGTGTTAGTAGACGTAGGTATGCAGATTTTACAAGCTTCTTAGTGTTGAAGATTGGTAAAAAAGTCAACTCATTCATATTTCAAGCTTGGAGAACGTTTTCTGTCTGTTTCCTGCAAAATTGACTTTGGCAACTTGACAATCAAAGATTTCTAGATCTGGTGTTACAGAGTTGTCTCTTATTTTTTAGAATTTTGGGAGAGGACTAATTCACCACCAATGGCGAATGAGTTCCACCTTAGGACTGAAAATTTGAATTTTTTCAAATTTTGGATCCCAACAGTTAGAAACCAGTTTCTAACACTTTTTCACCAGTAGGAGGACTAATTCACCACCCTAGGAAAATGAGTCCCACTGTGAAATTTTAGTAATTTTACTCAACATCCAAAACATTCTAGATTCATCCAAATTTTCCTAGGTGCACTCTGTTTCATCCTATTTCTTTATGTTATGCATTATTTTTTCATTTAGTTCATTATTTGCATTTCATAGTGTGTTTTCAAACATAGTTTAAATTCCTAGTTTTGTATTCATATTCATTCATTTAAATCTTTTATTTAGTTTACTTCATTTAGCTTAGACAACATCATACATAACATAATTTGAATGAACCCTTAGCATTTTTGGGCTCTATCTCTCTCCTTTTAGGTGAAAAACCTTAGAAGAGCTAGAGAAGCACATAGGAACCCCAAAAAACTACGGTTCAATTCCATGGAAAGGATTCTCTTCAGCTTCAGCAATGGTGTTTTGAGTTTCACTATTTTGAGTTTCAATTTTTTGAGTTTCAATGTTTGGAGTTCTGATGTTTTGAGTTCCAATGTTTCCTGTTTCGATGTTTTGTGTTTCAAGTTCTTTTTCCTTGAGTTTCTATTTTTGTAACCTTGTTTGAATAGGCATACACATGTTATACTTTGACTGAACTTTGATATTTTTTTGGAAGAGTGCAAAGGATTAAAACTAAGTCAAATAGAATGACAAATTCTATTGATGAGACTAAGTTTAATTTGATTATATAGCTTTGTTTCATGATGAAAGGATGATAAATCCTGATGATGAAACTAAGCTTAATAATCAAAGATATGATAAGTTTGATGATTTAGGAACTTTGAGATGTTAGATCTTGGTTTAATTTGAAGAATTCCACTTGTAGAGGTTGGTTTTAACAAGTTTAGACTCTGTGGTACCAGAGGAATTATTCTGGGCTAAAAAAGATTCTAAATTCTAGTTCAAACTGTGAAAAAAGGGATAAATTTAACTCTCGGGTTTTGCATTTAATGGATGCACTAAAACAGAGCCTGGCTACACTAAAAGATGACAGATGTGCTAGAACAGAGGATCAGTGCACTGGAAAATTGCTCAGATGCACTATAAGATTACTTAAATGTGCTAAAATAGAGGATTGATGCACTAAAATATGCAGTGTATGTGCTATAACAAAGGGTGAATGTGCTAAAATATGTTGTTTACTCACTAGAATATAACTCAAATGCATTGGAAAAAGTAGTGGATGTGCTAGGATAGTGTATGTATGCACTGGAACAGATATTGGATGAGCTAAAATATGGCAACAATACACTGCAACAGAAAATGAATGCGCTAATCTAGAAAAATTCAGTGCTTTTGCAACTCTTTCTGGTTATTTGGCTTTGAATTTTGTGAATCTGAGTGTTTCCAAGGATATAATATTTTGACCAATGATTTTTTTTTGGTTTCTAGCTTGTGAATGATGGGAATTGAGTATTCAAATGGATGATTTTTGAAACATGACTTCAAACATAGCACTAAATTGTCAAATAGTTGTGGGTATGTGCAAGATCATGGGGGTCCAAACTAGGCCTCTAAGTGGCGATGAAAATTCAGAAAATCAAAGTTAGGCAACTCGACATAAAAATTTGAATAGGTTATTAACATAATTTGAAAAATATTTAAGAAAAAAAGTTGTAGCAAATTGAATGTAGTTTCTAGGCTAAGTCCTTTTTTGGAAAAAAGTAAATTTTTTTTGAGAAAATTTGAAATTTCAATGCAGTGGTACTCAATTTTCAGGAAAATTATAAGAAGTAGGTGTGTGTCTAACCACCCTAAGTACAAGAAAAACATAATATTTTTTTCCAATTTTTCAAAAAAAGTAGAGGACACATATCTGGATGTGCCAATTTTTTTTTTGTAATTTTTTTCCACATAAATAATTAGTTATGATTTTTTTGCCAGAACTTTTCAGAATTATTAAAATGTCTATGTTTGACCACCATAACTTGGTCAAAAAACTATGAAATTTAATTTTTTTATCCTATAGTAGGCAAAGCATAGAATGTGGTGCATCTTTTAGATTCGAAAAATGTTAAGTAGTTTGAAAGTTATAGAAGTTTTTCAATCAACTTATCAATCAGGACTTTAGATGTAATGTAGGTAGAAAATAAATAATTATTATTTATTTAATTCAAAATAATGCAAAAGTTATATTGGTGGAAAGCTGACATTTTTTTCTATAAACCCTTTTCATTTATGAAAATTGAGTAAAACAAAAGTCGTTAGCCACAAGGGTAAACTTTGAAAAACTAAACAAATTCTAAAAATACGTTTTTTAGGTTGACTTTTCGGCCCAAACCAAATCCTGAACAGATATCCATTTTGGTTTGGTAATACCAAACCAAAATGGATATTCGTTAATTATAATTTTTTTCATTATTTATAATACATAAATATATAATATTATGTATTATATATAATATATTATATAGTATATTATATATTATGTATTATTATATTATATATTATATATTATATAATAATATAATATATAATATATAGTATTATATTATTATATTATACTATATAGTACATATTTTCTCTATAGTATACTATATGTTATATATAGTATACATATTAATTATTATATATAGCATATAGTATATATATGAAATATTATATATTATATTAATATTATGTAATATATATTATATATATTATATAATATATATGAAATATAATATATATTATATAATATATATATATATATGAAATATATATTATATATTATATAATATATTGAATACATTGTCTCTCTTTGAAAACGAGGCAACCTTTTTCTAAGTAGAATTAGAAAAAAGTTGTCACATCAATCATATCCTATATCAAGCAACACTATTATTAGATAGATTTCCCATCACTTGCAATAATGGTAGGATTTGAAATATAACTCGTATGGCCTTATAAATGCTTACTAAAAGCTTAAAAGCAACTAATTATTAATAATGACAGGATTTCCCATCAATTTTACCACCAAGGAAGATGAGTTGTAAAGAAAACTTAAAAGAAGCTAAATATTAATAACACTAAGGAAAATGTACCACCACTAACAAAATTATTAATGTGCGGCCAATTCACGAGAGAGAGAGAGAGAGAGAGAGAGAGAGTGGGAGGGACTTGAAAGAGAGGGATAGAGAAAGACCTTAGAAGTGGGAGTGAAAGACCTGAGAGGGATGGGGAGAGAGAGCTAAGAGAGAGAGGGAGAGAGAGAGAGAGAGAGAGGAGGGGAGAGAGGGAGGCATAGAGGGAAGGACAAAGAGAGATATATAGTTTGGAGGGAGAGAGGGAGTGAGGGGAGAGAGAGAGAACAAGAGAGAAAGAGGAGAGGGAGAGAGGGAGAGAGTCTTGAGATGGAGAGAGGAGGGATGTAGGAGAAAGAGAGTCTTGAGATGGAGAAGAAAGAGAAGAGAGAGAAGGGAGGGAGAGAGTCAAGAGAGAGACTAGAGAGAGAGAGAGAGGAGAGAGAGAGAGAGAGAGGGAGAGAGAGAGAGAGAGAGTTGATCTAGGGAGAGATAGAGACTTGAGAGGGAGAAAGGGAGGGAGAGAGGAAGCTTTGAGAGACTTGAGAGAGAGAGAGGCTAGGAGGAACCTAAGAGTGAGAGGGAGAGATAGACGAAGAGTTGAGACAGAGAGAGGGATGGAGAGACAAAGAGAGGGAGAGAGAGGGAGAGAGGGAGAGGGAGAGACCTGAGAGAGAGTTGAGAGGAAGAGTGTTTTCCCATGTTGGGACAAGCTCTAGAATAAGAAGTGATACAACCATAAAAAAAAATCATTACAACTCAATTCAACATTCATGCCATTAAAACCTTAAAGCTTAATAATATTTCATTAGATCATTCATGTAAAAGAACATAAAATCATCATGAATAAGAATCAATATCTTCCAATCATGGTACATAAACAAGAACATTATGCAACTTTCAAACAAAATCCTTAGAAGACATCAAGATACATGTTAATTAGATTATTCATGTGAAATCTATACAATGATTATGATCAACAAATAAGTCATCAAGCAACCATGATGCATGAATAAACACTATATATACACACTATATACATTAACAAACACTAAATTAATAGATTATTTAATATGTATTACTAATTTTTTGTCTCATCATTATACTATTAAATATTCATAAAATCAACAATAAAAATATCCATCCAACCAAATTCTTTATAAAATATGCATCCAACAAAATTCTTTATAAAATATCCATCGAGGATCAATTTTTTTATAAATATAAGATCATTGTCAAGTAATAAATTTTTGCGGATCTCATTTTCATCTATTGATTTCTTTGTGTTTTCCTCTTTAGATTGGGATTGTCTCCTTCCTCTAGCCATCATTGATGCTCATCTAAGTCCACTTCCATAGACCTACATGCATCAACAATAGTTTACATTTTTTATGCAAAACGCCTCAATAATGGGTGAACACATTCCTCATTTTGAATAGCGTTAACTTGATCTTGAATGGTTCTAACATTCACATCAACTTGTTCTTGAAAGCGAGTACCATTGGGTGTAGGTGGTGGAGGTGGGGAGTTTCGAGGTGGAGTGGGTGGAGGTGGAGTGGTTGGAGCTAGAGGGTGTGGATCCATGATTTAGATATAAGTGAACCTGCATTAAATTTGTAATTGAAAAATGTAAGATACATGTTTAAAATCCCCTTAAACCATTCAATATAAATGACTTAATTGAATACAAATGAAAAAACCTATAAAGCTTATTTATGTCTAAGGTGTGTAAATGGGAAACAACTAATTGTTAAAGTGATGTGGAATCTCATTTAAAAATACATTAAATTTTTACCTCGCTGCAATGTGGAAGTGTTAAGCTTCAAATCGATTCTACAAAGGTGGAAGTGTTTTTCTCTAAATTTCCAATACTAAGTGAATCTGTATACATAGTTAGTTAAACAAAAACTTGTCCCTATAGCCATAGGGAAATGGGAAAATTTAATGGGTAATAATCAATGGGTTGTGCGGGAGGCTATCATTTGTATATGATTCAATATAATAGCCTCATGCATAGCACATCGATTATTATGCATTCACTTCACCCATTTCTCTATGGTTGCAGGGACAAGTTTTGTCTGGTCAATACTAACAATGGATCCAGATTCACCAAGAATTGGAAATTTAGAGCATTTCCAACAAGGATCCTTTCTATTTTGAGAGCTGAAGAGAGTCAAAAAAAATAAAAAATTAAAAAACAAATTGTTTAGCAAAGAAATACTAATTTAAAAATAATAAACAAAGCAATAACTTAAGAAACATGAAAATAAGTGATAAAGAATAATGAAAAATAGACAAGAATGTAAAATAGTTTAAAAAAATGGAGAAAGGAGGTAATGAAAGTTCTATTTTATGTTTATTTAGTATGCTAGGTTCAATTTTATGGATTTTTTCTAGTAATAAAGGTTCCATTTTTTTGTTTGATGTTTTTTTTTGTTTTTCACTAACTAGGGTTTCAAATTTTGTTGTAACTTTAAATAGAAATGAAAAAATTCAAAAAATCTACAAAGAATGCAAAAAAAATCTAAAATTTATCACTAATTAGCAAAAAAAATTGAAAAAATGCAAAAAAAAATACCTGGAGGTCGCTGCTCGATTGCTACATCACTAAAATGAGGATTGGTTCATGAAAATGAAGAAGAATTCACGTTATAAAGTCCTCAAAAAAACAAATATCTATTACAAACGAATATCCGTTAATAAAAAATATCCATTATTAATGGATATCCATTTATTATATCCTAAATTTATTGTATATATATAATTATAATATATAATATATATTATATATTATATTATAATTTATTATATATTATATAATATAATATATATATGGGTATGTGCAGGATCATGATGGGCCAAAAAGTGGCAATATGATGGGTATATGGCTAACGACTTTTTTTTACCCAAATTTGATGAAACGAAAAGGTTTTTTAAAGGAGATTCTCAGCTTTCCACCAATATAAATTATGCTTTAATTTGAATTTAATAAGTAATTATTATTCATTTTCTATTTGAATTACGACTAAAGTCCGATTGATTGGCTGATTGAAAAACATCTATAGCTTTCAAATGGTATCACATTTTTTGAATCCAACACATGTGTCACATTATATGTTTCGCATACTATAGGATTAACAAAAAAAAATTGAATTTCATGAAGTTTTGACCAAGTTAGGTGGTCGACATATGAGTTTTATATAATTTAAAATTTCTAATAAAAAAATCATAATTAATTATTTACTTGGAAAAAAAATTACAAAAAAATATGTATCACATCAAGGCATGAGTCCTCTACTTATATCTAAAATCTTATAAAAAAAATTATCATTTTATTGTGGTTAGGGTGGTCAGACAGACACCTACTTCTTATTTTTTCCCTGAAATTTAAGTACTACTGCATTGAAATTTCAAATTTTCACTTGGAAATAGTTTTTTTTTTCTTTAAAAAAACCTAGTATTTTAGAAACTACATTCAATTTGCTATAGATTCTATTCTTACTTATTTTTGAAATAATATAGATAACTTATTCAAATTTTTACGTCAAGTTGCCTAACTCTAATTTTTCTGATTTTTTTGCCACTTAAGGGCCTATTTTTTCCATGATGATCTTGCGCATACCCATATTATGAATACATTGTCTCTATTTGAAAACAAGAGAACAAAATAGATATCTGCTAAAAATGGATATATGATATTATCGGATATCCATTATTCAACACCATATTGTTTTTTCACGAGGCATCAATATCCAAAGGAGTTATAACGGATTTCTTTTTGTAACGGATATCCATTTTTTAAATTATAAATTTATTACATATAAATATACTATATATTATATATTAAATATAAAATATATTATAGTATATATTATACATAATATATACTATAATATATCTTTTATATAAAATATATTAGAGTATATATTATATATAATATATACTATAATATATATTATATATAAAATATATTATAGTGTATATTATATATAATACATACTATAGTATATATTATTTATATTCTAGATATATTTTA
>VDFB02000013.1:285724347-285738936 GCA_007258455.2 Sequoia sempervirens | reverse complement strand
AGAGAGGGAGAGGGGGTAGGGGTTGAGAGACGAGGGAGAGACTCGACAGAGAGAGAGGGAGGTAGTGGGAGAGAGATAAAGGGTATAAGGGTTAAGGGTAGAGGGTAGAGGGGAGAGAGATAGAATTAGGGTATAAGGGTGGAGGGAAGAGATAGAATCAGTTATAAATGGTATAGACAAAGAGAGAAAATAAATCTATTAAAAAACCAACTTTCACATAACACGAGCACATTTTGAAGAAGTAGAGATATGGTTGTTTTAGGAAGAATAACTCGCTCATGTTATAATGCGAGTGCATTTTGTGTTGCACTAAAAATGGTAAAAGAAACTAAATATACTTGTGATCTCAAGGCCCACATTCTGCATATTCTCCTGGTGCTATGCATGCTCTGACAAAAAGTATCTTTTTTATGATGTTGTGAAGTGTGCATGTATTTTTTTCACATTCCACCACCTTTTTCATTATCTTTCTACCACCTTTGCATGAAATAGCAGAGTTTTCACATTGAAAGACATATAATATCAATTCAAGTTTGAATTCCATTGAAAATTGATATACAATTGAAGTTTGGAGGGGAACAAGCTTTTGAAAAAGTCAAATTGTTGAGGAGTTTGAAGAAAAAAGAAGCTAAGGCTACATAATTGGGTTGAACTCCTCCATTTGAAACTCTATTTTTTTAGGTATGTGAAGTCTTTACACATTTTCTTTCATTCTATTATGGCTTCCTTTATTTTTTGTTATTTTGCATATTCCATGTTAATCATTCTTTGTTTGCCATTATAACCTTAGGTTGTCAATGCAAATTTTAAATTACACAATTCTATACACTTGCCAATTACATTTTTAAACATCTCTTTGAGGAATTTCATTATTTCATTGAGGTTTTTTGTCAAACAATTATACCAAGTAGCTCATTTCCTTGTGTATGCTACCAAATTTTCTATACATCTCTTTAAAAAATTGGAATATACTCCTCCCACATTGATAGATCTTAGAAACTATTTTGGTTTTCATCTCTATTTCTAAATTTACCTCATCACTAAACCTACCTCATCACTTTTATTTCTGATATATTTTAAATTTTTCCTTGATTAGTCTACCTACAAGGGATCCGGACCCTTCTCTCCACTGTTAGAAGAATCTTTATTGAAGGCTAAGTTAGCAACATGGGGAAAGGTGCAACCTATCTTGCAATCATGGCTCAAAATGGAAGCATGGACAAAGAATTTGAATTGTGATTCAACCAGGGGAGGTCTTGCAACACAACTGAACACAAAAAATCAACCAACAACAACAATTCACAAGTCACAATTCTCAAAACTCTTCACTTTTCACCAAATCAGCACTCTTCCTTGTAGCATTGCCAACTCATTCAATCAGGGATTTCTTCTCGATAAGATTCTTTCAAACCAAGAATTGAACCATTTCAAGGACCCTTTAGGGTACACAATCACATGCCAACAAACCACTATTGGTTACTTTGTAACAAATTTCTCAAATCAAACTTTCTACACCAACTAGGCCTCAAATTAGGACACTTTAGCAAAAAAACTTATCTTGAAACTTGAGCAAAGCCTCCAAACACATGTGGGCAGAAATTTATATGTGTAGACATCAAAAAATTGTCATCTTACGATACCTTGTCACAACATTGCATCATTTAGACACCTTCTATCATGTTTTGCCCTAGGTACCCATGTCATCATCTAATTAGTTAAATAAATCTTATTTATTTGACTAATTTCATTTATTCCCTTCCTATGCATAATTCATCAATTCCTCTAATGTTAATTAAATAATTTATATTATTTAATTAATTAATAATTTCCATCCATTTCTCTAATGTTAATTAAATAATTTATATTATTTAATTAATTAAATCATTTATATCCCTTCCTCTAATGTTAATTAAATAATTTATATTATTTAATTAATTAAATCATTTATATCCCTTCCTCTAATGTTAATTAAATAATTTATATTATTTAATTAATTAAATCATTTCCATCCATTCCTCTAATTTTAATTAAATAGTTTATATTATTTAATTAATTAAATCATTTTTGTCCATTCCTCTAATGTTAATTAAATAATTTATATTATTTAATTAATGAAATCATAAATTCAATGTTAATTAAATAAATCCAAAATTTATTTAATTAATAAAATCCTAAAAAGATCTTCTTGCTTTCTTTCCAAATTTGAACTCATGTGTATCTAATTAATTTATTTAATTAGATAATTCATCAATTATCCTTCTCATCTTTTTTAGGATTTATTTCCTTTGAAAGAGAATCAAAATCTTTCTATCTTTTCACATCTTATCTTATGTTGTTTTAATTCCTTTAAAACAATAAATAAAAATCTTTCTATCTTTCGAAAATCTTATCTCATCTCGTTGTATTTCCTCTTTTGAAAAAAATCAAATCATTATCAATCTTATCAAATCTTATCTCTGTCCACATCGAAAATCTATAAATTGAACCTTTCACAAGCCATTTGGATAGAATCTTCTTCTAGCATCTTCACTCTGTCAAAATTAGTCTTCAATCACCATCTATCATCTTCATCAGGTTGTTATGCTGCAGAATTGAGCAACCAACATTCCTCCAACAATCAACCTTCGAAATCTTGCATCCTTGTGCAGGTGGAGAAGAGCCATGGAGATCAATCAACACTAGTTTGAAAATCGGTTTGCACATTCTTTGTTTATTATTTTTATTTTCATTCTAGTTTGTACTTCATGGTGCTTGATAGGATTTAATTTTTTTATTGTCTTCAATGGATTTAAACCTTATTGATTTTATTCCTATCTACAATATGTATACAAACCAGCTAATTGCCTTGTCTATGCTACCAAATTTTCCATACATGCCTCTAAAAATTGGAACATACTCCTGATGTAGTAGGGGGAGGCCTGCAACACACAAAAACATAACTCCAATCTACAAACACAATTTTCAATTTACAATTTCATTAGGACCTCTTCATTTAGGAAATTCACATTGTTCCTTGTAGCATATCAAAGTCACTCAATCGGGTATAATTCCACTCACAAAACCTTTCAACTCACAACACAACACACATCAGGGACCCATTATAGAGCCTTTCAACATATCCAACAATCACCAATGTTTGTTTTGTACCAAACTACACAAATAAGGTTTTCTATGCTTTTAAGGGCCCAAATTAGCCCACTTTTACAAAGGGACCACCTTCAAAACTTGTCCAAATCTCTTGAAACCTTGGGGCAGCACTTTATATCTTTCAAAACTTCAAATTATAGCATTTGATTGCAGAGATTCAATCATTTACCACCCAAACCATAAAACCCTCTCCCTAGGCTTAGAAACCCTAGGTTTTATTGAAAGTAGCACTTTCCAAACACTCCAAAACTTGAAAATCATTCAAAAAAGCCTAAAATACCCTACTCATGCTCAATCTAACATAAAATAATGTTTCCCAACTTAGAAACTCAATTTCACTCACGAAAACCTCATTTTTGTTAAGGAAAACTCAACATTTCCTCATAGGGTTTGACACCCAATCCACTTCCATACTTCCCCTACTCTAGTTCAAAATTCCTCCACCAAAAACCTATTTTTTCCAATCCATCCCACTAAGTTACAAGACTTATAGTATGTGGGATGGAGTTAATACATGTTTGAGGTTTACAAACTTACAAGAAACCCTGTTTCAGCCAGTTAGAGAAATTTGAAGATAAATCACACAAAACTTATTGGAAAAAACTCAAAATGGATTCAAATAAGAGAAGACACAATATACTATGCTATTCCACAAGAAAATGAATCAAAAATATGTTGTACAGCCTGTACCAACTACTACCATACTGGAAAATACATAAAAATGGAGAAATTCTAAGTTTTATTGTTCAAATTCTTCTTTCCAATCCAAGGATCATCCTCCATTCGAGTTTCTCGTGGAATTTTAGAATGTTTCCCTCCTATAAAAAAACATTTCAACTTCCAAAAATAACATTTGAAAGAGGTAACCGTTGCTCTCCCTCTTTAATACACTTTTACAACCCTTCACTATTTGTTAATTTGACAACTTAACACTTTTTGCACATTTTGAAGATTTTACTACCTAGACCCCTAAATACTATTGAAAAAATGACCAATTACATCAGAACATGGTCTTATAGACCTTCTTAAGAAAAAATTCCTCCAAAACTATAATCTAGACCTTATTCAACCTTAAATGGATTAACAACTTTAAATGGTGCTCCTGCACCAACTCCTCCCACGTTGATAGCACTGATTTAAACTATTTTGGTTTTCATTTGTATTTCTAAATTACCTCATTAGTAAAGCTACCTCATCACATATTTTGTCTATTTATGAAGCCTTGAATGACATATATTTCATTTATTTTAATGGATACATTTTTAAGGAACTAATATTCATCTCATTACAATGCTACAGGTAAAATTATCCGCCATGCCGAAGAAATGAACAAGGAAGAAACTAACAGAAGAGGAGCTCCAAACATTCAAAGAAAAGGAGAGAGAATGGTTGAGGGAATATTGTGAAAATAAGAAATTGGAAATGATTGATGAAAACAAGCCAATTAGAGAGGAACCTCAGCCATTAAAAAGAGAACAAAAATTGGCAGCACAAAGGGAACGAATGCAAAAGCGTCGTGCTAGGATAGATGCAAATACCGTAGTTGGAGACACACCCTCTACTGCAAGTGAATACGAAGCGACACCATTAATCACAAGTGAATATGGAGGGACACCATCTACCACAAGTGAATACGGTTGGACGCCATCCATCGCATCTCAAGTTGAGAGTACATCATCACTCAGATTTGACGAAGAAGGTATGCCATCATCCCCATGTAAACCTCAAGGTATGTCTTCTACTCCACCCTCAATTGAAGGTACGCAATCTAGCCCACCTAAATTAAATATTGATGAAATTTCTAATGTTGAGATGTATGTACCTAGGAGAACACCACCTAGAATTTTGCGTAGAAAGCAAAAGTATTTGATTAATATTGATGAGGATATTTCAAAACACATGGAAGGTAAGATTTCAACATGCTCTTGTAGAAGATATGTTGATAAGATTTGGAAATTATTCTTTGAAAGGCTAAATGATACCGCAATATTTCAACTATTTGTTGAAATGATGTGGGGTTTAAAGTATAGAAACATCATGAGGACTCTTGGGTTAAGAACATCGAATGCATCAAGTGAAAACACTATTGTGAAGAATCTAATGGATGCTTATGAGATTGTGGGTAAAACCTCACACTCAAAGGATAGTAATTTGTCACCTGACATGTCATTACATCGACTTTGGTAAGCTATCAAACAAAGAGAGCTCATCTCATTAAAAAGACAAGTGAAAAAATGAGAATTAGTAGAAAAAAATTATCAAAAGTTGTTCAAAGGCGGCAGAGAATTGAGGGCACCGATTCAAATGAATTATGGGAATTCTTGGGGAGATTGCCACAAAAAGATCAAAAATTTGTTGAAGCATTGAGAACACTAATTAAATATTATTGGAAGAATAATACAAGGCCATCTCCGAATCAAAGGGATGTCGTAAGAAGGAGAATCGGTAGTTAGAACCATTAGCCACATCCAAAGAATTTTTTGGATACGACTCAAACCCAATTTTTTCATAAATTTCAAAATGATTATCCTCAAATTAGTATTCCTCAAATATTTTTTGAAATGCTTAAACCTTTTTATGTCAAGATAAATCAAACATGCACTACTTGTTGTTGTAGACTACATATTTAATTCTCTAACCATTATGATGTTTATCATTCTATATGTTTAGATTTGCATACTAACGATGGTTTGTAGGATTGTGGCATAGAAGCCCCACCAAAATATTCAAGAGAGTTCTTAAATCAAAAAATTTATGTGAAATAGAGGATGGCCAAATATTCTAAAGGACAACATGCTTGGATGGTTCATGCGAGTGTTGCGGTGACTTGCAATGAATGCCAATATGTCAACATATGGAAAGCACAGATGAGGTGGGATAGAAACTAGTAGAGTTTGGGAAGTATAAAACAATGGCATGATAGGTTGCAAAAGATGGGTCTCAAGCAAAAAGGTGTGATTTGGTTATTCAAAAGACTCTAGGGTATCATTTTATGTCCATGTTTCATGGCAATATAGTGTATGAGTATGCAAGTCATGCCCATAGAGCCTGATGGTTGGACACACAATTCAAGCTATGTAAGGACACCTTTCCAATTGGAAACATAGTATTAGTGGTTGAATTTGCAGAGAAATACACTCTATAGCCACAACGTGAGGTGCAGTCATAGTATTACAACTGCACACAAGTTTCAATATTTGTGCACATAGTATTCATTCATGCAGCTGATAGTATAGAGGACCAAAGGAAGGTATTGAGGGAGTATCACATTTACATTAGTGATGATCACACACATTCTCTAGAGTTCATGCAAGGTTGCTTACAAATGTTCTACAATGATTTGGCTCAAAGGGGCATAACATATAGTCGGCATATAATATGGTCAGATAACTGTGCAGCACAGTTCAAGAACGTGTGCATGTTCTACTAGTTGTGCAGGATGCATCTCACTATAGGTGTCCAACATATGTGGAAATTTTGTGAGGTCGAGAATGGAAAGGGGGAGCATGATGGTGTAGGAGCAAGCATGGAAAGAGTATTAGCACGAGAAGAGTTAAAGGATAAAGACAGTGCAAAGTTGACAGATGCAAGATCAATCGTTGAGTGGTGTAATGCTTTGATGGGTCCAGGTAATGAAGGTATGTCTTTAGTTCATAGATTTTTTTGGTTGATGGATGATACTAATGTTGCACCACATGAGGATTGTTCTACACTAACAAGATTGAGTGATCTACACTCTTTCCTTAGCTCAAATGCAAGTTCATGGAGTATCGATAAACGTAAGATGCCATGCTTTTGTTCTTCATGTACAACGCAACCCTGTTCTAGGAGTCGGGAGGTTGAAAAATGGTTGACAAGTTATCTTAGCCCACTTCACACTTATCACCCTCTAATGGCATTGGAACTAACATGGATGGAATCATCGGTCGACTTTGACCATGTATCAAATCTAGTTCAACTAGGTAATATATCTACTTTCTTAGTTTTTGAAATTCCATATTGTTATTTGACTTTGTACTGTATTCATAATGTTGACTAATTTCAAGTGATTTGTTGCACATATCAATGAGGGGCATGTTTATGCAGTTATTGTAAATGAAGACAACGAAGAGGGAATAGACTATTACTTGTGTCATTGTGTTGAGGCTAAAAAGAAATTGGAAGCCCTAGTTATAGATGGAGAAAACGTCGAATACCCTATAGGCTCAATTGTTGTTACTAGAATGTGGCTTAGAAGGTACCCACATAAGAGTGTTAAACAATGGTTGTTTTAGGACTTTGACATGCATCGTAAGATTCTTCATTACTTGAACCTTGTTGTGGCATCCAATGTTCATTTGAAAAAATATGGGGGTATACGTTTGAACAAGGCCTTGTGGAAGGTCTGTGAGTCTGACCATGAGGTAATACTTGACACAATAGAGTAGAGCAGACTCAGATGGTTCATTGGATTAATTTGTAAGTATATGCACAATGGTTCTTACTAATTTATACCTGTATGCACATTAATTTTTTTGATGCCAATGCTATCATCTTATTTTACTTTGCGTATGTATAAGTAACCTGATAAAAATTAATTGGTGTCCCCTTGCAGAAAATGTAGATTTATGAGTCATCCAAGAGAATCTCAACCAAAAAAGCAATGCAAATTTATTTGCATATCTGTAAGTAACCTTATCATGAGCACCAATGATGTAGACATTATAAGAGCATCTCAAATTTCAAGATATTCTATTCATGAGAGGTGTTCTGTGCAATAGGTATCTTGGAACTCCCAGTGAAGATGTATGACCAGGAGTGACTAAATTGAGAGACTACCATACCTATCTATTGTTGGTGTAATTAATTATTAATTACACTTTACATGAGTTTACTTAGGCATTATTTAATTCCTAGGTTATAGGTTGTTATCCTTATCTTGTTGAGGTATCTTTTTGCTCAAGATAAGATTAGGGTTATGCATCTTTGCTTTAATAAAGAAAATTATCTCTTTTAATTATTGTACTTCAAATATATCAATTTGCACATCTTCATGCAATCTCTCTACTTTTGTTGTTTTTCTCTTCTATGGAAGGCTTTTTCTGGTTTTCATTTCAGATATTGGTTTCTAACATGGTATCAGAGCCTCGATTTGTAGGCCCTTCTTTGCTTTTTTGGAGGAATACATTGCAAAGCTCATTCGGGGTCCCTTGAGGGTTTTATTCCTTGAGCATATTTATGGAGCATCTTGGATCAGTTTAGGGTTTTCCATTGGATTCAGAGTGCTTGAAAAAGTCAAAAATGGCTTTTATTTCATTCATTTTGATCACCATTTGCCAAATTTGCGAGGGTTTCAAGCTCAGTGATTTTTCTAAGAGATTTGCAGGTCGCCTAATTTTTTGGGCAGTTTGGGCCAAAACAGACCTCGTCGTTGGATTCACAGTGCCCAAAAACCCCTATTTTCATATAAATTTTGTCCAATTTGGACACATTTGACTAGAGAGGTAAAAAAAATTGTTTAATGGCCATATAGCCCCAAGACACGTTTTTCGAGGCATCATTTTCAAAAAAATAAAAAAAATAATTAAAAAATCAATTTTTTTGAAAAATCTAGCGCTACCCATTTTAATGGTGACTCCCACCCACCCACCACCCGGCAGCCACCAACCACTGCAGCGCCACCACTAGCCGTCAGCCTGCCACCGACGGTCTCTGCCCGCACTCTGCCTGCTCCTTTCAGCCCTCGCGGGCTCCGTGATGGTCATATTAGGAACCGAGGGCTTCGCCGAGCTCCAGCCCCCGCCACCTGAAGCACCTACCTTGGTCACATGGGCGACCAGGGGCTTAGTCCCTGGAGCCTGTCGCCAACCCCCTGGTCTGCCCAGGCGACTAGGGGCTTTATTTTTTTAGCCCCAGAGCGCTGTAGAGGACCATATTGGGAAAAATCGGAGCATTCTCACAAAAACAGGCGTAACTTGGGCATACAACATCCTTTTTTTGTAAACAAGATATCTTCAAAAATTTGTTTCGAGGTTCTACGCAATGGTGCAGGTCTGATTTTTTGGTTTTTCTTTTTTGATGTCTTTTTCGGCCTCGGAAGTCACATGTTGCCGTTTTTACTCTAGGAGACCTATCTTTTGAATCGCTTATCCGTTTTTCACAATTCAAGCAGCATCAGAAAGTTGGTTTTGGCCTCTATGTAGATTTGAGGTCCTTTTTAGAATATGTGTACCTTATTTTGTGCATGCATTCATTTTTTGTTTCATGCACTAGGTTTGCATTTTCGCTTATATTTTTGTAGTTTTTGCATGTTTTGCATTCTCTCCTTTTGCAATCATTGGGTATTGTAATAACGAACTGAGATAAAGTTCCATTAAGGGGGGGTTTCTTGCATCACACTCTCATATTGGTGACAACTCTCATGAGTTTATCTGGTTTCATGTTGTTTCTTATAGCTTCTTTCTTGCTTAGCTAGACACATCTTTGGTTTGCATCGGTTCACACTTCACATTGGGAGTTTATGGTTCTTGATCCGCATTGGTTCAGATCCTTCTCAGTTTGAGGGCCATGTTTTTATGGTTAATGTTCCAAAATGTTGATGGTACTCATCTTATGGGGCAGTTTTAGTTTCATTTTGACATCAACATCGAGACACAACTTCCAAATTTTGTCATCATTATGAGTGGCTTCATTCTTTCATCTATTGTTGCTTATAGATTCCATGTTTGTTCTAGTATATGAGTTTCTAGTGTTCCTTGGCATCGGGTCTGTTGTTGCATTTGTGATTCCGTTATGGTTTCTTGCAAATAGAAGTATCTTTCCTTGCTTGCCGGATTTGGGGTTCCAGTGTTGCTTCATCAGAGTTCTTCCAGTGATTCTTTGTAGTAGTTCATCTCATTGAGGGGGAGTTTTTCCCACTGGGTTTTCTCTCTCTTTGCATTTGTAAATGGGCACTTGATCAGGCCTTTGTTGTCAAGACCCATCTCACATCATTTGCATAATAATTTTCTTCTCCCTAAGTTGCACTTATGGGGGGTTGTTGGTGTAATTAATTATTAATTACACTTTACATAAGTTTACTTAGGCATTATTTAATTCCTAGGTTATAGGTTGTTATCCTTATCTTGTTGAGCTATCTTTTTGCTCAAGATAAGATTAGGGTTATGCATCTTTGCTTTTATAAAGAAAATTATCTCTTGTAATTATTGTACTTCGAATATATCAATTTTCACATCTTCATGCAATCTCTCTGCTTTTTTTGTTTTTCTCTTTTGTAGAAGGCTTTTTCTGGTTTGCATTTTAGATCTTGGTTTCTAACATCTATAAGTTCCTTCCATCTATTTTCATTTCATTTCTATTTTGGAAGTTGTTTCTTTTTCTTCTTTTACTTTGTGTATCTGTAACTAAACTACTAAAAATTGATTGGTCTCTCCTTGTAGAAAATGCTGATTTATGAGCCATCAAAGAGAATCTCAGCTAAAAAAGCAATGGAAAATCCTTATTTTGATGATCTTGACAAATCTCAATTATGATTTCAAGCCATTCTAAAAGAGTGTGTGAAGTTTTGCGAGGGAATCTCAAGATACTCATTTGAAGTTAACCTCATAATGAGAACCTGTGATGTAGACATTATAAGAGAATTTAAAATGCATGAGTGACATTGTAAAATATCTATGTGAATAGAGTACCTAGGGCATTGTAATGAGATTTACTTGTAATGATATTTACTAAAATATTGAAATTTGGTACAGGGGCACCAAGGTTATTGAGCAAATTTGGTTCATGGAAGTCTTAAGTTAGTTTTGTGTTTTGAGTTTTGTCAATTGAATAAGGTCATATTAGACCAATTTATTTATAATGTAGTAAGTCATGTTAGTTACAAAAACAATAGTTAGGAACGATTAGAAATATGTAGAATCATTTGTAAAAGCTATTTAAAGCCTCTTGGAGGCTCAGGCAAAATGTAATTTTGCTGATAGAAGAAATTCAAAATTGAATTTACAACATTTTCTTAGTATTTTGTTGAGTTTTTTAAACTTTATTTCCCTTGTATGGACCCGTAAAGGTCCTTCTTGCTATGAAACCTTTTGCATTGTGTGGTAGTGTGAAGTAGCTTTAGTTTACATAATTTTGGAGGTACTAAGACAAAATATTGAGTGAGTTCTCTTCAGTACTCTACTACTCCCTTGATTTAACACCGTTTGCTTATTAAGGGTCTTCTAAAGTGTGGATCTGACCCATTCCACTTTATGTTTCCATTTTTTCTTGTGAAATGGTTCATGTGAAAAGTGTAATCTAACTGTATAGGGGATTTGGAAGGCTGAGAGGTCATTTTGGTCAGTTTTGAGTGATGCCCTAGGGATGGGCAAAGCAAAATGCATGTGAAAATGGAGGTTTTATGAATGGTTTTAGTGAAATGTTGATGGATTTGGCTTGGTAATGGCATAAAATGTCTATGAAAACCTAAATAGGTGTGTTGGAAACAATTTCAAAGTTTGGAAAGCTTGGTTTATGGTAGATCTAGTAAAACCCTAGTTTTATGCATGAAAAGGGAGGGTTTTGTTGGGACAACACCCGAGAAGCCTTGTGTTGGTGTAATGATTAGTGAATTTGACGTTTTGAGTCAAAATTAGTGATTTCCAAGGGAATGTGTGATTACAAGAAGTTTAAAAGGTACTTTGTTTGGAAAAGTGGGGTAATTCTAGTAGCGTTTTAGTAGGTCAGTTTGTTGGTTCTCCATGATGGCACAAAGAATCTTATGGGGATCTTTTGTGAATCTTGTAGTAGTACTGTGGTAAGTCTCTAGTGATGATTTGTTGGCCTTTGTACAGCCTTAGCAGTAGGATAACTTCATTTGTTGAATATTGAAGGCTACAAGCCTTTTGAGTGTGTTTTGAGAAATTGAGTGTTTTAGTGATTAAAGATTGGGTTCATTGTTTTAGAATTGATTAGTTAATGTTGAAAAGAGTTCCTCCACCTTGAATTGCATCAATAATCCCTCTAACATAACAAACCCCAAAACCCTCTTCTTTTACAAGTTAGGCAAAGGTTTATTGAAAACCCATACTCCAAACCTTCCCACAACCAATGAAAGCCTAAAACACCTTCAAAAAGGTCTACACAAGCTTAAAATTTTGAGAGATATCACTGCCCCCAAAGATTTATTCAAACCCTAGTACTAAACCACCATTTTCCACTAAAAAATGCACCATTTGACATCTAGGGCATCACCTAAAAACCCTCTATTTGCCTCCCTTGCACAAAAAATTTTGCACACATGTTTTATAACCCTAACTAAGTCTTTCCATCAAGTTATAGAAGCATACAGTGGGTGAAAGGCTTAATATGACATTTTAATGCACTCAAAACTCTTAAAATAGGGTATACAGACCGACCCTTAGTAATTGGCTTCTAAAATGCACAAAATCACTTGAAATCCAACCAAACCAAAACTAAAATGGAGTTAATTTTGTTGCCAACCGAATTCCATCAAAAAGAGAGCACAATCACCTTGTACAAAACTGTACAGTTCAAGCAAACATCAGATCCCAAAGTGCAAAAGGGTAGCAATCTTTGAAGGGGTATTACTTGGAAACCATGGTGCTTACAAAATCTCCATCTAAATATATGAGATCATGTAGGGGCCCTCTACAATAACCTCTTTCGTTTTTTGTTATCTCAGAGTGGTTTTCCTGTTGTGTCCAGTTTTCACTTAATGGAAAAAGTGTCAAATGCGAGCAGTGCAAAGTTGCAAAGTGATGCAACTTTTGTTCTGCAACTCGTGTGACCAAATAAATTGTTCCAACACATTTAATAGGTATTTTTATGCTAGGAATGGTCCTCTTTTGCACCCAAACATGCGGAATCACTCCAAGCTACATTCAACCGGATTGATCCCTTAAGGGTCCAAAGTGCAAAATAGCTGCAAACTTCAGCATGCTATTACTCAGATACCATGACGCTTAGAAACTTCTCATCTTATCTTATGGGATCGCATTGGGCCCCTCTACAGTAACCTCTCTTAAATTTTCACTATTTCAGAGGTATTTTTCTGTGGTGACGAATTTTCACTTGGGGAAAATATTGTCAAATACAAGTAGATGAAAGTTGCAAAGTGGTGGGTATATGTAGGATCATGATGGGCCAAAAACTGGCAATATGATGGTTATGTGGCTGACAACTATTTTTTTACCCAAAATTGATGAAATGAAAAGGGTTTTAAAGGAGATTCTCAACATTCCACTAATATAAATTATGCTTTACTTTGAATTTAATAAGTAATTATTATTCATTTTCTATTCAAATTATGACTAAAGTCCCCGATTGATAGGTCATCAAAAAACATCTATAGCTTTCAATAATATTTAATTTTTAAATCCAAAACATGCATCAAATTCCCATGCTTCACATACTATAGGATTAAAAAAGAAAAATTGAATTTCATGAAGTTTTGACCAAGTTAAGGTGGTCACATATGAGTTTTTATATTTTAAAAAGTTGTAATAAAATTCATAATTAATTATTTACTTAGAAAAAAATTACAAAAAAAATATGCATCACATCGCAGGTATTGAGTCCCCTAATTCTATATCTAAAATATTATAAAAAAATATTATCATTTTATTGTGGTTAGGTAGCCCATTGCATTACCTATTTCTTATTTTTTCTCCTAAGTACCACCGCATTGAAATTTCAAATTTTGAATCCAATATATATATATTTTTAAACATATCTAGTATTTTAGGAAAACTAAATTCAATTTGCTACAGATTCTATTCTACACATTTTTGAAATAATATAGATAACTTATTCAAATTTTTACGTCAAGTTGCCTAACTCTGATTTTTCTGAATTTTTTTGCCACTTAAGGGCCTATTTTTTCCATGATGATCCTGCACATACCCTGGTGCAACTTTCATTCTACGGCTCATGTGACCAAAGGAATTGTTCCAAGATATCTAAATAGGTATGTTTATGCTAGACATGTTCCTTTTTCACATCCAAACACACATAATCACTCTGAGCTACGTTCAACTGGATCAATCTCTTAAGGGTCCAAAGTGCAAAATGGTTGCAAACTTCATCATATTGTTACTTGAATACTGTGATGCTTAGAAACTTCTCATCTGATCATATGGGATCATGTTTGGCCTCTCTAAAATAACCACTCTCTATTTATCCTATCTCGACGACATTTTCCCATGGTGGCAAATTTTCACTTGGGGAAAAAGTTGTTAAATGCAAATAGTTGAAAGTCGCAAAGTGGTGCAACTTTTGTTCTACAGCTCGTGTGACCAAACGAACTATTCCAACACATCTGAATAGGTATTTTTACACTAGGCATGGTCATTTTTCGCACTCAAACATACAAAATCACTCTAAGCTACATTCAATCAGATCGGTCCTTTAAGGGTCCAAAGTGCAAAATGGCTGCAAAGTTCAACATGTTATTACTCGGATATC
>VDFB02000013.1:285673497-285724247 GCA_007258455.2 Sequoia sempervirens | reverse complement strand
CATCCCATCTACCCAAGGTGTGCTCACAAATCAAAATTTGTATTTTAAAATTAGAATTCTCTTTCATATAGTTATTTGGGCTTGTTCTATTGACTTTAGGGTAAAAATGAACCCCCTAGGGTAAGTACCTATAGGGTGGAAGCTTATTGAAAACATAATATGGCCTTTTGGGCAGAGTATGAACCCCTAAAAGGTCACTTAAAAAGAAGTGACGAATTTTATAGTCTTGGGAAAGGTGTGGAGACTTGACATATCCATTTCTCCCAAGGTGTGCTCACACATGTGTGAGCACCCTTGGCTCCTCTCCCCATGCCATGTGGTCCTATTTTTAAAGCCTTCTTCTTGTGACACTTGTCACAAAGTGAGGCTATCAATCCAAACCCCGCCTTCTCAAACAATCCTAGCCATTGAATCAATCTCCAATCTTGACCCTCCATTTACCTCTTCTCAAGTCTATAAATTGAGGCCATTTCTTCTCTCATCAACAACACATGAATGGTATTTTTATGCTATCATTTTGAAGAAGGATAAGATTGAAGGAGGAAGAATCAAGTTGAAGAAGACACAAAGAGAAGATTTGTTGCAACTCCATCAACATCAAGGTATTCTTTACTTTGATTTGCTTTTAGAATAACTAATCAAATCTAGAAAATTTGTTAGAATCAACCTATCCTTTATTTATTTTTGTTTTTCCAACTAAATCTAGAATGGAACTAATCTTTCTACTATTATTATTCCTATTTTATTTTTTCTTCTTTAAATCGATATATTTATTCTCATTTATGTTTATTTACAAAGAAATTATTTTCCTTTAATCCGGTTAATGTTATTACAAATATAAATCAATTTTTATAAAATAAAATTTATAAATAAATGAATTATTATTTTATTAGTGTTAAAATACATATGTGCTTTTGTATTCAAGTTATTTATAATATCTAATTAATATTCATTTAATTCTTAAACGAAATAAGTTTTAAAGTTAGATTGTTCTTTGGAAATAAATAAATTAATAGATTTTTTTTTTTTTAAAAAAGGGTATCAATTGGATAGATTAAATAATAAAATATTCGGTCTAATTAACTATCAAAGGGTGGGTTTATTCATTAAATATATATATATAATAATAATAATAATAATAATAATAATAATAATAATAATAATAATAATAATCTATAAACTTCTTAATTTTAATAAAGTTATCATAACTTAGCAAGACAATAAATTAACTAACATCGATGGTTGATGAAGATTTAGTCCAAACTATGGTTCTATGAGATAGTATTTAATTTCCTTTGAACAAATATGGAATTGGTTACTAGCTAATGTTGAATATAATTAATGGACTTATAATATATCTCTTTTCTTCATAAATAATGATAAACTATGAGTATGGACTTAGTTATAGAAATTTTAAAATAGAGGAATGACAACATTTATATCTTATGACAATACTATATTTTTATGACAATAATTACAACTCTATAATAATAATTATGACCATTAAACATTAAATTATAAGCTTAAATTTACAAAATACTATCTAACTTAAGGCATTAATAACATATCTTTAATCAAATTTCTTTTTTGTTATGCCACAAACTTGGCTCTTAGATTTATTGTAACTCTCTCTCCATGTAATAAATTTATTTTCTTGGGATTTAAGGTTTATAGCACATCATAGTTATGATTTAATATGTTTACAATAAACTTAAATATCATGGTTATTCTTTAAATTAATTTTCTCCCTCAATATACAAGTAGATTCATTTTTTTTCTTAAAACAAGGTTGACTCATTTAATTACAACAAGGTCATAGTGAATAAATAATTATGTAATTATTCGAATATTATCAAGAATAAACTTATGCAAATTAATGCAAACCTTCTTTAGATAGATCATAAATCTTGAGGCATTAATAGTATAACTTATACAATTAAAAATCAAGGCTCTTATTAAGACATTGTATTGGTTTATCTATCTAAGAAATTAGTGTAATAACTTATACAATTTAAATCAAGTCTCTTTTTAGTTGGATTATTTATTTATTTATGCAACCAAAATTAATAAACTTTTTGTCTTGAAACAATAGATTATGCCATGAAGTCTCTTTGAGTTGGAATTATTTATACTAACTTAGATGAATATTTATCTTGAAAATATTAGTGTCATGCAATTTAAATCAAAACTACTTATTCTATGACATAGACTATGCGAATAGATTCAAAGTTTTCCTTTCTAGAAAATACTAACATTTCAAAATAATTAGATTCATACCATCTTTAAATTAGATCACCCATCTTGAAGAATTTAACTTTATGTTTAAGTGTTTTTATTTCATAAATGGATTTGACTATTCAATTCATTGTTACAAAAATTTATACTTTCATAGGATGTAAGTAATACTTCTTTCTAGCAATTATACTTGAATAAATAGTTTTTAGTAAGTTCATTTAATTTTACTTCCTTAGCAAGAAGGTATAAAGTTTTTATATTCCATTTGGTTTATGTGCACAAGCTACTTTTCTTATTATTTGATAATGCATTTAATTTCTTCTTAGATAGAAAACTTAAATAAGAGGAGGAAAACATAAAAACTAGCAGCGTTCGGTATTAATGGTGCCTCTGACTCACGTTTACGGGTAATGTCATCGCGCTTGAGTTACTACACTTATAGCCTAATAAAGCTGCAACAACGGCATCTGTGGCATCGTCCCTATAAATCGTCGGGGAGTAATAAGGAACATTTTGGATTTAAAATCCAAGGGGCGGGAAATCCCTCTTGGGTCGATAATATAAAAAAGATAATACTATAATGGACTTACATCCGCTAGTGAAAATCATAGAAAACCCCAATAGGGTTTGGGCATGTAAATTGACTTTTTAATTCTTTTATCTTTGATGATTTGTTGTTCAAAGGGAAAGGGTGACGTGACTTATAGGAATTTAGGACATAGATGAATTAGGAAACAAGCAAAAGATCACCATGAATCTTTATGCTCCCTTATGTGGGTAGCAACCGAAGAGAAACTATCTGGGGAGATGGCCCTAGAAAGGGTCGCGTACCCACAAAACAGTTTACATCCAACAATAGATTAGAAAATAGAACTACATATTATACGCCTTGATCCCGTGCTGAAACTGTGTATGTAGGCAGTCTAGGGATGGAGTTGTCCCTAGTACGCAGGTGCTCGGGGTGGGGATTTAGGATTGGTTAAGGGTGTTTACCTTATTGGACTTGTTAAGATACCTTAAGATAAAGGAAGATAAATAAATATTAAAATTGAGGTTAGAGATTATTTGTTATACTCAGAAGGAATCCTGGATGGATTCGCTTGATTCCTCAAGGCTTTAGGCCAAATTCTGAGGTGGGACTCAAGCTTTTATTATTATCTCACATAATCCTAAGGACGTTGACCTTGGTGCACTCCTAGTAGGGGAGTGTAGTCTTTAGAGAGTGACTCAGGACCTGGATGGTCCCGATGAGTCTAAGTCTTTGGCACGAGCATTTTCTAATCTATGTGGTTAGATGTCTATCTTATTTAGATAGATAGATCTTGGTCCCCAAATGGACATTAACCTAACCCAAAAGGTTAGATTCCTATCCCGGATGGATAGATGAATATTGGTCCCGAATGGACATTATCCTAACTCGTATGGTTAGATGCCTATCCCAGATGGATAGATGCATATCCCGTATGGATAGAAGTTCCTGAGTATACAACTAATTGAGCAAGACATTAAGGGATTTACTTAAAAAAAAAATAGTGAAATTTTTGGTTCAAGGAAGTGTGGGTCTTTATAGTTTGATTTGTGGTTGGCAATTATATTACTTGATTTTTCATAAGGTATTGTTGATTGCTTCAAATACCTTGTCTAATTTATGGTTCGCATTTTGTGTGCATGGTTTTGCATGGATTTGATACTATTATTTTTTGTGGGTTTGTGTTTATGTTTTCTGTTATATGTGTATGTTTGTAGGCTTGGAGAAACAAGGTAGCCTAGAGAAAGCTGGCATAAAGAGGTTTGTTTGAAACAACCGGCAAGAGGTGCAAATGCAAAAATTGTTTTCCATATTGTTTCATTAGATTTTCCATACTAGGTACTGTTGATTGCTTCTAATTTTGATAAGGGGCTATTGAGAAAAGACTATATTGTTCGTGAAAATGAGTATTGTTTGGTTTAAGGTTTGTGTTTTGTGTTTATGGTTTTGCATGGGTTCCTATCTATCATTTTTTGTGTTTTTTGAGTTTCTTCATCTGGGTCGATCTGTAAACCAATATTGTTTGGTTTATGGCTTCCAGTTTGTGGTTATGGTTGCAATAGAATAAAATAGTCAATACTATCCACTTTGTGTTAGCTTCCATTGGGCATTATCAATTATAGTTGTGTTGCTTAAGCTATATTGTTTCAATTTTCAAGGAGGTTGTGTTTAGAAAGGAGTGTTTTTTGTATGGGTTTGTTACTGTCAGGGTATGTGCAGGATCATGATGGGCTAAAAAGTGGCAATATGATGGGTATGTGTAGGGTATGTGGCTGGCAACTTTTTTTTACCCAAAATTGATTAAATGAAAAGGGTTTTTAAAAGAGATTCTTAGCTTTCTACCACTATAAATTATGCTTTACTTTGAATTTAATAAAAAATTATTATTCATTTTCTATTTGAATTATGACTAAAGTCTTGATTGATAGGCTAATTGAAAAACATCAATAGCTTTCAAACAATGTCACATTTTTTGAATCTGAAATATGCGTCACATTCTATGCTTTGCATACTATAGGATTAAAAAAGAAAAAAAATGAATTTCATGAAGTTTGACCAAGTTAAAGGTGGTTAGACATATATGAATTTTTTTATATTTTTTAAAAGTTGTAATAAAATTAAATTAATTTATTTACTTGGAAAAATATTACCAAAAATCATCCTGTCGGGACATGAGTTCTCTGCTTATCTCTAAAATCTTATAAAAATAGTTCCTCATTTTATTTATTGGTTAGGGTGAATTGATTGGGACACCCCTCACTTCTTATTTTTCCACTGGAATTTAGGAGTACCTCACGCATTTAAATTTCAATTTTCACCAAATAGATTTAAAAAAAAATAAACCTAGTAGTTTAGAGCTACATTCAATTTTCCTACTGATTTTATTCTTACATATTTTTGAAATAATATAGATAACTTATTCAAATTTTTACGTCAAGTTTCCTAACTCTTTATTTTTTAAAATTTTCACCACTTAAGGGCCTGTTTTTTCCATGATGATCCTAAACATATCCATCAATTTTCATAGGGTTTGTGTTTAATGTTTGCATTTTGTGGTTATGTTTGCAATGGAATAAAATTGTAGAGGCTATAGAGTTTTTTTCAATTGTTATTGTATAGCTCAGACTATATTGTGGCTATCTGCATGTGGGTGGCTGTTGAAAGTAATGTTGTTTGATTTGTGGCTTTTGTTTTCTGGTTATGGTTGGAACAAAATAAAATAATTAATGTTGTTGATTCTATGTTTGGTTACATTAGGTATTATTGATTATAGTTCTCTGCCTTAGGCTTAATTGGGTATATTTTAATATCAAGATATATATGTAAGATTAAAATTGTTAAGGTTATGGAGCTTTGGTTGATTCTTATTGTATAGGTCGGGCTATATTGTAGCTTTTTGCATGTGGGTGGCTGTTGAAAGTAATGTTGTTTGATTTATGGATTTTGTTTCTTGGTTATGGTTGGAACAGAATAAAATAATTAATGTTGTTGATTCTATGTTTGGTTACATTAGGTATTATTAATTATTGTTCTCTGCCTTAGACTATATTGCATATATTTTAATATCAATATATATAGGTAATATTAAAATTATTAAGGTTATGGAGTTTTGGTTATTCTTATTGTATAGCTCGGGCTATATTGTTGCTTTTTACATCTGGGTGGCTGTTGGAACCAATGTTGTTTGATTTATGGCTTTCGTTTTCTAGTTATGGTTAGAACATAATAAAATAATTAATGTTGTTGATTCTATGTTTGGTTACATTAGGTATTATTGATTATTGCTCTCTACCTTAGGCTATGTTGGGTATATTTTAATATGAATATATATGTGTGTATATATATATATGTATACATGTGTAAATATATATGTATATATGTGTACATATATACATATATTAATTTCATGTGGGTCTCTCTTTATGGCTTGCATTTAGTGGATATGTTGGCAATGGGGAAAAATCCTTGACCTTATGCAGTTTTTCTCGATTGTAACTATTTTTATTTTCCATAAGGTACTGTTGATTATTTCAAATATCTTGTTTGATTTATGTTTTGCATTTTTTTTGTATGGTTTTGCATGGATTTGGTATTGTGATTTTTTTTTATTTATGGCTTCTGGTTTGTAGTTATGGTTGCAATGGAATAAAATAGCCAATCCTATATGCTTTGTGTTAGCTTCCATTGCCCAATGTCAATTATAGTTTTGTTGCTTCAGCTATATTGTTTCATTTTGGAGAAGGTAATGTTGAAAAGGGTGTATGGTTGGACCAAAATAAAATAAGTAATGTTGTTGATTCTATGTTTGGTTACATTAGGTATTATTCATTATTGTTCTCTACCTTAGGCTATATTGGGTATATTTTTACATCAATATATATGTGTGTATATATATAGATATATTTTGTGGGTCTTTCTTTATGGCTTGCATTTAGTGGATATGTTGGCAACAGGGAAAAATTCTAGACCTTATACTATTTTTTTCGATTGTTACTGTCTAGCTCAGTCGATATTGTCTCATTTTCAATTAGGTTATGTTCAAAAGGCTATATTGTTTTAATTTTCAAAAAGGTGTTGTTCATAGAAGAGAAAATTATTTGTTAAAACAAATTATGTTTCATTTATGGATGCATTATATGGGTCAACTTTCAACAGGTTTCTCTTTAATGTTTACATTTTGTGGGCATGTTTGCAATAGGATAAAATTGTTGAGGTTATGCAGTTTTTATCGATTATTATTGTATAGCTTGGGCTATATTGTGGATTTCTCCATTTGGGTCGCTGTTGAATCCAATGTTGTTTGATTTATGCCTTTGTTTTTTGTTATGGTTGGAATAGAATAAAATAATTACTATTGTTGATTCTATGTTTGGTTACATTAGGTATTATTAATTATTGTTCTTTGCCTTAGGCTATATTGGGTGTATTTTAATATTAATATATATGTATATATATATGTATATTGTTTTAATTTTCAATAAGGTGTTGTTCATAGAAGAGAAAATTATTTGTTAAAACAAATTGTGTTTCATTTATGGATGCATTATATGGGTCAACTTTTGACTTATTTATCTTTAATGTTTGTGTTTTGTGGGCATGTTTACAACAAGATAAAATTGTTGAGGTTATGTAGTTTTTGTCAATTGTTATTGTATGGCTCAAGCTATATTATGGCTTTCTTTATCTAGGTCGCTATTGAAACCAATGTTGTTCAATTTATGTCTTTGGTTTTCTGGTTATGGTTGGAATAGAATAAAATAATTACTGCTATTGTGTAGTGCCCCTCTGTTGTGACCTATTCGGATTTTGTGTAAGTGTTTAATTGCGTTATTGATGTTTTGTGTGTGATTAGTTTATGCAATTAACATAAAATTTGATGGAATTGTTTACTCAATTAATTAAAATAGCATTGAGTAAATAAAACTAGAAATTAAGATGAAAATTAAATAAATTAGTTTTATATAAAAAAAATATTAAGTAAAGAGTTATTAATAAATAAATAAACTTATTGTTTTGAAAAAACAATATTATTTTAATGATATTCGATAATAATTAATAAATTATTAGTTGTTCAAAGATAATTATCCCAATGTCGTGAAGGGTAAATATTATTGCCAATAGATTTTAATCATTTGGGTGGAAAGTAGATAGCTTGTTGCTAATTAAAGATAAATTAGGCTCTAATCAAAAATAGAAAAGATGAATAATATTAAAATATCCAAGGAAAGCAATTGGAAAATGGAAGGTGAATGGTTTATTGCTAATTAAATGAATAATAGTAAATGATCATGATAAGATTAAAAAAAAGAAAGAAAGAAAAGAAACAGGGGTGGGAAATGGAAGAGAAAAGGATGGAATTAAAGAAATCGGTGTTTCATGCTTCTAAGGGGGGGAATTAATAGGGGATTTTGCAATGTTGTTAAAAAGGAGGATTCTTCTCACTTTCAGGATGGAAACCTGAGAACCTGTCAAGGTTTAAAAAAAAAAAGGACATCATATGAGGCTAGTTGGGGGTTGTAAGGATCTCTAGTGTACATGCTGCCATTTTCTTGCCTTCTTGAGTTGTACTGCGAATGCCAAATTGGGTCGACTAAAAAATTGATGGGTTGTGGGTAAGCCTCGAAAAAGATTCAGAGTGAGCTCAGGACAAATATTGTTCAGGTAAGGTGTGTGACCCAGTTTCATATCAGAAAACAGCGTACTCCTTTCGAGGAAAATAAATCTTTTTTTTTATGTATATTTATATGGATTTCCATGTTGTCGATATGAAATAAAATAGTGCTATGCTAACAATTTAAGAGTCTTAGGATGTCTCTATGATTCATGGTGGCGTTGGAAAGCTTCTGTAGCTGTCCTCTAGTGATTAAGCTCAACCCTAGCACAAAACCCATTCATGCATATCTGGTAGTTACTTTTGTTGATGAAAGACCATCAAGTGTGCCAAACATGTCCATTGACTCCCTTTACTCCTGGCGTAGCTTCTCTCTGTCACATAACCGGTTTCCTTTCACCTAGTTGTAAGCATACCTTCGTTGTTTGCCTTAAATTTTGGTATTTGACTTTTGTATAGTGGAAAATGTCCTTCTTGTTATGGCGTCCAACTGTTGAGTAACGTAATGTTTTAGAGAGGATGGGAGTGGGTCGTCTGGTAAGAAGCTCTGTCATGGCACCCAGCGCATAGTACGTTTAAATTGAATTCAGCCTGGCCTTTTCTCTGTGGTTGATCAGGTGGCCGAATCCTTCTTTCTTTTTAAATTTTGATTTCCCTATTTGGTAGTATATGTATAATAATATACGTGTATCGTGATTATAAAATGAATGAGATTTCTTGAGAGGATGACCATGCGAAACATAGTCCCAATCTCATCTATCATGCATTTTACAGTGGCTTATATTCCCTTCACATCTTTCCTTAAACATAATAGGAAGTTTAAAGGTTTAAATAACCTGCTTGATTCTCCTATCAATCTATCGCTGTTGCAGCACTTGAAAATAAATTAATCTCGCAAACTGCAACCTGAGCGCGTTTCTGGAAACTCGCTGCTAAACAGAAATGCATCTGGTTCAAAAAAGGAAAAGTTGTATATTAATTCTCCTTCTCTTATGTCACATATTTTCACCTCACCTTTCTCCTTCCCTACCGTTGGTGGATAACCTGTGAGATTTGATAATAATGCAAGTAGATGGCGATTTTCCTAATTCCAATATTCACTTTCTGATTTACTTGGCAAAACTGTCACTGTTACGGCATTTAGAGTTGAGACATTATACAGAATTAAATAGCCTTCCTGAAACTATTGACAACATGTCTCAGCCGTCGCACTTGTACATCTTAGGAAGTTTAAAGGTTTTGAATAATCCTTCTAATGTCATTGTTAACCGGTCTCTGTTGCAGCACTTTGAATTTTGTAGTTCATTATTTTTTTTAAATATTACGTTTGCTTTCCTCTTATAATTTGCATTCGACTCAATGGAAAATGTTATGGTGTGTGTGCCACTCAAATTATACAGGGTTGTGTTTATGCGGGTTTACAATGCATATTGAAACTTGATGATAGTTCCACAGCAGTTCGTTGTATGGTGAAATATAGTTTTGTATTTATAATTTATACATATAGGTTTATATTTATAATGTATACCCACTAAATACATGTGTGTCTATTTGTATAAATAATTATACATATATAAATATAGTTGGGTAGGATTGTTTTGCAATATAAGTAAACCATTAGGAAGACTTGTAAAAGAGCAGATTGGATTAATCACTTTAGTAGTTAGGATAGAATTGGATTCTTTTAATCAGTATTCAAATAGCCGAATGGTAAACTACACTGTCTTTGTCATGATTGTCTTAGATATTGAGCTTGGGAAATAATAATGGGGAGAAATATACTTTCCGTATATAAGCGTATATATATACAATTAAGGAAATTAGCTAAAATGGAGGAATTTTATAGTGTTTTAAAGCAACCGATTTCCTTGTGTGTTCTAGTAGATGAATAATGATCTTCAATGAGTAGTTTGGTAATTCAACATACATTTATGCTTGGTAGTGAAAGGCTTAATGTATATCATGTTAAGGAGTTACTCTTACTGTGGATTTAATGACAAGCTATAACCTACTATGTTCATTTAGATTATTATAGAAAATGTTTTAAATTAATGGATTCGATTACTTTTGTAAATCATAGAATGAGGATTATGTTAGTATAAAGGTCATTAAGGTAGTTCTTTTAATTTATGGTGTAGGTGACTTTAGGTAAAATATGTTTCTATGTTTTCCTTGAATGTTTAAATTATTTTCTTGATGTACGAGAAGATTAAATATAATGAGGGGTTAAATATTCTTTGAAAGTAATCATTTCAATTATGTTTATTTATTATTATCACTATGTTTGTATTAGTAAATTGGACTGTTGTTAGGGTTTACTTTTAGATATGGTCATTGTGATCTTTTAATTGGAGTAGGTTGTAAATAAGTTAATGGACTATCTAACTTAAATAACTCCTTTTGTTAATAAATGATCTTCTGAATGTCATGCCCCCCCTTTTTGCTACCCATTTTGTTGTTGTCTATATGTCCTTTATAAGGATCGTTACATACAACATTGGAGTATGATTGTCTTCTTTATTGGAGTGGATTGATTTTCACCTTAAGTTCATGTATTGGTTGATGGCTTTGTTATCATGATCTACTTTTTTGTTTGATTTTTGCCTTGAATTCAATTTGTAACTTCGTTGAGCAATGTGTGGTCAAGGGTAACCTATGCGGAGAAAATTGAGGTCTCCTGTGGAATGCCTAATTGGTGGCTTTTGGATGTTGAGTGATTTTTGTTGAATTAAAGGTTGATTTTCTTCTATGATTCCTTTTTGAGGTGACACCATTGTTGATTTATGGATCGTATTTGTGTTTTAGAGTTGATGGATTTGTGGATGGGGTGTGATGAAACTTTCTTTGTGTGGCTTTTCGGAGTTAATCTCATATTTGAGGGAAATTTTACCCTTGTGTTGGAATTATTGGGGAAAAACTTTTGTGGCTTCATGTCACCCTTGTTTGTGGGTTTTCATTCTTTTTGGCTTCCAGAGGCTTGAGATGTTTGTCAGTTGATGTTCTCTCTTTATGTACCCTTGATGTGGCAAGTGTTTTGGTATCAGGATTTTGAAAGGGTTGTACGAGAATTGTTGAGACTCTGATTTTGTACTTGTTAGCGAGATGGGTAATGCCTCGCACGCTCTTATGTTGTGATTCTTTGTCAAATAATGATGTTACAACCCTTGGTTTTTATATTGTTGGGTCTCTAGGGAGAGTGGCTCCTCATGGGGGCCGACGCCCCATTTAAGGGGAAGGGCACAAGATAACCCATGAGTGAGTTAGTAATTAAGTGAAAACCTAATAATTAACTTAGGAGGGTTGGGTAGTAATATCATTATAAGATTTAAAAATGGATGCCTCGTCTTCATTAGTGCTTCCATAGACTAATGGAAGGCTGAGAAGGCCGTGGTTGGCAAGGTCGTGACCTCATCTTCACGAGAGGTTTACGGCTCCGCATGAGTCACCCTATGGACCGACGCCTCCAGTTGGGAGGAAGGGCACATGATAGCCATAGATGGGACCGGCGCCTCCAGTTGGGAGGAAGAGCACATGATAACCCATGTAGGACTATGCGATGACACTCTCTCCTAGTTGCCCATGTGTTTTATTTTCTTGTGTTCTTCTGGAAGTAGGTTATGGGAGTTGGTTTGGATTATTGTTTAATGGATTTAAATTGATTTATGATTATTGTCTTAATTCATCTTTGGTGTACTTTGTGGTCTTGTATGATTCCATTGATATTTGACTTATGACCTTGTACTTTTATGGTACTGTGTTATGATGTTATTGTTTTGTTTAATTGCAATTTGGAATTGTATTATGTTTATTAATTTAGTTTGATTTGGAAGTGGTTTCAAGATCATCCTTTGGTCACTTGTTTACTGGTCATTGCTTTATGTGATGAGATTTATGACTTTAAGTTATTATGTTGACTCTTGGTTGTTGTTGATTATGCCATTGTAATCCTTGAGTTTTATGATACTTTTGTATGGCGTTGAGTCTTGTGGTTCCCTGTTTGGATGTTCTTGGTTGGGACTCTTTCTTGTCAGCCCCTTAGCATGGGGGGTGGGTCTTCGGACTCACATGGTCGGGTGGAACGTGCTAAGCACCCCATTGGGTCCCCCAGTTGAGGATCGAGAGGTGCGAATTGGTGATGTTGCAGCGACTCCAGAGTTGTATCTTTCTTGGAGCCAGTTATGATTCAGTGTATTCATCTACTCATTTGTATCATGATTCTTGTGTATGGTTTCCATTTATGATTGGAAACACTTTTGTATCATTGTATCTCTAGAACATTGTATTGTAATGTTAAACCTTATGCAGCTAATGGCTATGGCAGTTGTTACTCAATGTGTTAAGTTATTCATGCATATGTTGTATTTATGTACATAGATGGTTTCTTATCAATGATTACATGTATGTGTTATATTTTTTAATGTTTATTTTGTTATGTATTATATCTTTGGCTTTTATTCTTTATTGTCGTTGTGTGGAATCTAAGTCTCATAATGACTCCTCGTGTACCCCAAGGGATGTATGTGTTAGTGAATCTACTTAAATGAAATTTATGTCATGAATTAATGTGTATTACATGTATGATTATGTTTACTTTAAAAAAAAAAAATTGTGCAGTGATTATTATTTAGTTGTCCTTTGGGGTTCGCACGACGGGGCGTTACATATTGATTATATGCTTGGTTATATTAGGTATTATTAATTATTGTTCTCTACCTTAGGCTATATTGGGTGTATTGTAATATTAATATATATGTGTATATATATACATATATATGTGTACATATATACATATATTTATATATATTTCAATTTCTTATTGCTGATTATATTTATGTATATAGTTTGTCATTGTTAGTTTGTGAGAATGTGTTGTTGAGAAGGCTATATTATTTTAATTTTTTCATAGGGCTATGTTAAGAAATGAGCATATTTTAACTTGGATTTGTTTCTGTGAATCTTTGTGTGCTTTTTTTTATGGCGACCATTTTGTGGATATGTTTGGGATAGAATAAAACTATTGTTGTTATGCACCATCACCACTAGACAAGAATCATAAATCAAATAGAAATTGTAATTAACCTATGAAAAGAACAAGCATATTAAGCAAAAAAAATGAATATTGTTTGCATATGATTTCATATAGATACATGTCTACACCTTTTGCAACCATCAATGCATGCAAAAAACACAAGATAAGATCCAACCACCTTCACATAGATTCCATAGCTGATGAATGCACTTGCACCTTCATAGAAGCTTGCCATCCTCACTCACAACTACCTTCAACAACAATATAGATCTAGAGAATGTCACCAAACAATACATTTTTGATAACTGCATAGACATTCATTCCATAAACATACGTATGTATACATAGGCTAACTGGAATGGGGAAGAACAAGACAAGGGATACTGTGGTAAATGGAAGCCATAAATCAAACAATATAGTGTAAGATGACAATAGTGAACAATGCCTTATGCAAAACAACTATTTTATTGCATTAAAAACATAAGATAACATCCAACCACCTTCACATAACATTAACTATTTTATTGCATTAAAAACACAAGAAAACAACTATTTTGTTAGTGAACTACATAACATTAACTATTTTATTGCATTAAAAACACAAGAAAACAACTATTTTGTTAGTGAACTACATAACATTAACTATTTTATTGCATTAAAAACACAAGATAACATCCAACCACCTTCACATAGATTCCATAGCCAATGAATGCACTTGCACCTTCACAAAAGCTTGCCATCCTCACTCATAGCTACCTTCAACAACAACATAAACCTAGAGAATGACATCCAACAATACATTTTTGATAACTACACAGACATTTGTTTCACAAACATACATATGTATACATAGTCTGACTGGAATGAGGAACAACAAGATAAGGGTTGGTGTGGTAAATAGAAGCCATAAATGAAACAAAATAGCATAAGGCAGATGGCAATAGTGAATATTGCCTTGTGCAAAGCAAGATGAACTACATAACATTAAATATTTTATTGCATTGCAACCATCACCACAAAACACAAGACGTAAATGAAGAAATATTATTTTCAATAGTCACTTAAATGGGAAAAGGTGAAAAAAACTAAAAATCACAGTGAGAAATCCATACAAAAACATCTGCATGAAAGCCGAACCATAAATCAAACAATATTGCTATGAAGAAACTATATACTCTCTTTTTTTAAAAACCCTATAAAAAAGACAACAATATACCCTAAAACAACACAACCTACAAGGTATAACATTAACTATTTCACTGGGTTGCAACTATCACACACAAAAGCACGACTTCCAATAGTGGCTCACATGGCAAACCCACAAAACACATAAAGCTACTAGTAATAGACCGACTCAAAACTTTCACCAGGAAAATGCAAACCCTAAATGAATCAATATTGGTTTCAATGGTAACCCAAATGCAAAGATTCACCAAAAAAATAATAGATTAACTATTTTGAAACCATTCACACAAACCAGAAGCCATGGATGAAACAATATTGCCAACAGTCACGCAGATGCCAAAACCCACAAAACACAAGAAATCTTGATTTGAAGATTCACCAAAAACACACCAGATTAACTATTTTGCAACCATTCACATAGAACCAAAGCCATAAATGGAACAATATAGCCAACAATCACCAACATGCCAAAGCTCATAATTTTTGATTGTTGATGGCTATCCTAGGTTTTTTTTGGATTAGTTTGTTGTGTAATTTTTTGTGCTTTGATATATATTTATATGTATGTGTGTGTGTATATGTGTGTGTGTGTATATATATATGTATGTGTGTGTGTGTATATATATATATATGTATATGTATGTATAGATATGTGTATATTTATGTATGTATATGTATATGCATATATAACGTCCAAAGGATTGACTATTTTGTTGCATTGCAACCATAGACTGTAAATGTAAGCCACAAATGAGACAATATAGCCTAAGGTGGACATCAATGGAATGAATTGCATAACATTAACTATTTTATTTCATTGCAACCATTACCATAGAATGTTGAAAATCATAGTTATAGACCTATGCAAAACCTTTTGTGCAAAAGGGTGGTCCATATACAGCTTATGTGTATACATATTTATGTATATGTAGATTTTTATGTATATATGTATATATATGTGTGTGTGTGTGTATGTATATATATGTATATATATATGTATATATATGTACATACATATATGTATATATGTGTATATGTATAGTATGTATGGGTATGTGTAGGATCATCATGGAGAAAAAAGGCCCTTAAGTGGCGAAAAATTCAGAAAAAATAGAGTTAGACAATTTGACGCAAAAATTTGAATAAGTTATCTATATTATTTCAAAAATATGTAAGGAGAATCTATAGAAAATTGAATGTAGTTTCTAGACTACTAGGTTTATTTTTTTTTTTAAAATCAATTTTATGTAAATTTGAAATTTCAATGCAGTAGTACTTAAATTTCAGGGAAAAAATAAGAAGTAGGTGTCTGTCTGACAATCCTAACCACAACAAAATGATAATATTTTTTATAATATTTTAGATATAAGTAGAGGACTCATGTACCAATGTGATGCATATTTTTTTTGTAATTTTTTTCCAAGTAAATAATTAATTATGAATTTTTTATTACAACTTTTAAAAAATATAAAAATTTGTATGTCTGACCACCTTAACTTGGTCAAAACTTCATGAAATTAAAATTTTCATTTTTTAATCCTATAGTATGTGAAGCATAAAATCTGATGCATGTTTTGAATTCAAAAAATGTGATAACATTTGAAAGCTATAGATGTTTTTCAATCAGCCTATCAATCAGGACTTTACTTGTAATTTAAATAAAAAATAAATAATTATTATTTATTAAATTCAAAGTAAAGCATAATTTATATTGGTGGAAAGTTGAGAATCTCCTTTAAAAACCCTTTTCGATTCATCAATTTTGGGTAAAAAAATAGTTGTCAGCCACATACCCTACAAATACCCATCATATCGCCACTTTTTGGCCCATCATGATCTTGCACATATCCGTATATATATGTATATGTATATGTATGTATGTGTACAACATGTATTGTATGCACAGACATATATGTAAATATATGTACATCTATATGTATATATATGGGTGATCCCACAATAATGGGTTACAGTTTTTGGCCAAACTTGACATTAAAATCAAGATTTTTCACTAGATATTCACTTTCTTACAACTATAGCAACTAAACCATTAAGAATTTGAAGATGAATCAAACTAGTTATTTGTTATATCTTTTGTGTAGATTTTAATTACATTTTAAAAATAAAAATAAATAAATAATTATGAATAATTTTATGTAATTTTTAATAACTTATTTTTTCTAGTAATCAACATTTTTAAAAAGTGATGTTTACTTAGGATTGCATAATTTTTTTTATAGAAAGGATACAACTCTAATTTTTAAAATACAAAATTTTCACACCAATATCTAGGGCATGGATATTTTTTCATAATTTTTTGTTGCATAATTTTTTTAAATTAATTTTCCAAGTCAGAGTAATTATAATTTGGACAAAGGTGTACTTCGTCATGCATAACTTTTTTTGTATTCATTTGAATTAACTTATTCTTTTTTTGTTTGAATAAGGAGATCAATACCTAGTTGGCATGTATTTTTTAGAGTTTTTTTTCTCTATTTTTCTATTTTTTTGTAAGTGTGAAACAAAGAACTTGTTGTTCATTAAAAATCCTACATTCACAAGAAATAAAAAATAAATATAATAATCAAACTAAACATATTTAAATTTATACTTTTTGGGAAGATTATAATAAGGGATACATACTTACAAAACATAAATTTTAAATGAATTCATTTGATCACCCAAAAGGTAAATCAAATGTGGTTTTTTATCAGCATTTTGATAGGTGTAGAGGAGACTCAATTATAGGTATGGTTTAAATCTAACAAGGTTCTATCTAAGGGAGTTTGATCTAAAGGGGTTTATCAATCCCTCTTTAATTAAAAACATTTAAATGGAACCTTTAAAGTATTAAATCATTGTATTTTCTAAAAATATGTGATTTAAGGAAAAAATCAGGATGTCCCAAAAAGTGTAACCCATTATTGTGGCAACACCCATATGTATATGTATAGTATGTATAGTATGTACATACACATGTAGATATATACATATATGTATATATATGGCTATATATGGCTATTTGTGTCAACTTTGCTTGGAATTTTGGTCAGCCTCCTCATGTTTCAAACTTCCTGCAGTCTAGGAAAGGGTG
The DNA here is from genome assembly GCA_007258455.2 of Sequoia sempervirens. NCBI lineage: Eukaryota > Viridiplantae > Streptophyta > Pinopsida > Cupressales > Cupressaceae > Sequoia > Sequoia sempervirens. The sequence goes on along the minus strand of VDFB02000013.1, from coordinate 285,706,564 downwards.
GCGGATGGGTTATAGCTTTGGCCAGAATTTTCATCATCCTCCTAGATTTTTTACCTTCTAATGGCCGTGAAAATGTGGCGGAGGTGGTTCTTGGCTACTTTGGGGATAGGGTTACATTTTTCAGGCCATGTGGATAGAGAAGGCTATAGAAATTAAGTGCTAGTTTGCATCAACATTAATTGGTGTATTCTTTGCGTGTACTGGGGATGGTCGTAACAACAACTATTGTTAAATGCCTCAAGAAACAAAATGAGTGTCTGGGAAATTTTCAATAAGGAATTGTTTGGTGTCGTTTTGTTGCTATACCTGATATGGGAGTCATGAGGGATGAGGGTAGGCTTTTGTGAGGTGCAAGCTGTATTAGGCTTTGTGTAGCTTCTTCAAAGGTGGGTGGAGGTTATTTTGTGTTTTTTGCATGGGTGGATGGTTGGAAATGCAAAAGAAAAGTGTCGCCTATGATAATATTTTTCCCATTTTTGTGTAGGGAAGTTGGCAAGAAGAGGTATATTTGAAGCAAGTGGGAAGAGGTGCTACAAGATTTTTTTTTTTGCATGGATTTTTAACTTTGAAACCAATATTATTTGATTTATGGTTTTTGTTTAGTCATTATGGTTGTAACCCAATGAAACAGTCATTGTTATATAGTCTATGTTGAGTGTTGTCCTCTATATTCTTAGTTGTTGGTTTTATTGTGTATACTTTGGTTTGAATCCTTGCAATCCTTTTTGTTTTTTGAGCTTTGTTCCAAGCAAGGAAAAGGTGGCAAATGGCCTTCCCTTTAAAAAAATCTAGGCCAGAATTCCCACCATCCCCCCTTCTTTTAATCCTTATGGTGGTTGCGGGAAGGGTGCCAGACACAGTTGTTGGTTGCCTTGGAGATATGTCGTGTGTTCCCCTATGTATTGATAGAGAAGGTGACTAATATGGTTTATGTTGTTTTCCATAGGGCATTGTCATTGTCCCTTGTCTAGTGTTGGCTACGTTGTTTCATTTTCATTTCTGCAATCCTAGAAAAAGTATTTGGATTGTCCCTTCAATAGGTTCAAAAAGGTGTTGAACACATGTATGTGGTAGTGAATGTTATTTGGTATGTTCAATACAAATCCTATTGTTATATGAATTCCTTTTCAAGAATGAAAGAATTAACAAATTTCTTTCAAACTAAATAACTATCTTCTCAAAAACAATAAATTTGAATGCTTTGTCTCCCTTGTCAAATAATATCTTTTTTAATATATAATTCTTATTAAAATAAGTTGCAGCGATGCTTCATATGTTGCTTGATTAGGATAACAAGGTGTTGAGAGGGAAAAATTTTCCCATCAAATCTTTGAATAAACACCTTAAGGGTCAATCAAGAGGACACGCATATAGGTAGATATATAAATATCTATATGTACATATGTAAATATTTATTTATGTAGAAACTGCTATATCTAAATAGATGTGTATACCATATTTCTTTCTCGATATGCAACTGGCTTGATCATAATTATAAAGAGAACAAACATCCAGACTAAATTTTTCCTCATTTGCTTGAACAAGAAGGCTAGGAATTCAAACCTTTTGTTGGCTATAATATATTGTGTAGCGCAAAGCAAGGAATTATTATAGGAAACAAAAGCTTTGAATTTGTAGCCTCCTCAACTAGTCAACTGAGGAAAAATGTTGTGTGGATGTTTGGTCTCTTGAATGTTGGCTGGTTTCGAGATTAGTTGTTGTATGGTTTGTGTGTGCTTGCAATACTTGTGATCGTATTTGTTGTTTATCCAACTGTATATAAAGTGTGAGATGAAAGATTGGTCTTACTTTATAATTTACTTAATGTATGTGCTAATGTGCATATAAATGAAACCATAAATGAAGCAATATTGCTAATAGTCAACCGCATACCAGAACCGACATAATAGAATAAATATTGATATCAAGATTCACCAAAAAATTACCAAATTGACTATTTTGGAACTATTCACAAAAAATGGAAGCCATAAATGAAACAATATAGCCAACACTTGCCCACCTGCCAAAACCCATGAAACTATATAGGCTTTTGAACAAAAATTGACACAATGAAACAATATTGGTTTCAAGAGCCAGCCAAATGAAAAAATGCACATAAACATGTGAATTCAACACAAGGAATGTAGAAAACAAAAAATATATTGTTGGCTAACCCAAATTGTTTCAATTTTCGATTAGGTTTTGTTGAGGAAAAAATAGTATGTCTTCACATGGCCTTCACACACCATTTTTTTGGGTATGATATTTTGCTTACTCCTTCAACTTTGTAGCCATGTCTACAAGGGAATTGCATTGCTAACAGTATTTAGGCTTTACATATATACATATACACATATATGCATATATATAGATATATATGTGTGTGTGTGTGTATACAGAGACACAAATCTACATATATACACACGTATAGTTTGTTGAGAAATGAGTATACTTCTACTTTCTTTCCTCATTGAATCTTTGTTGGTTCCTCTCAATATATATATGTGTGTGTGTATGTATGTATGCCAACCATTACCATTACACGCACTTGCACCTTCATATAGGCTTTCCCTCCACGGTTATAGCTACTATATATATCTACATATATACATGTCTGTATATGTATATCTATATGCTTTGCATGTACTGGTGATGGTTGTAATGATAGCTTTTTTTTAATGCCTTGGGGAACAAAATGAATGTCTCAGAGATTTTCAACAAGGCAATGTTTGGTGTCATTCTATTGCTATACCTGATATGGGAGCTATGAGCAATGAGGGTAATCTTCTATGAGGGTGCAACTTGGATTAAGCTTTGTGTAGCTTTTGCGAGGGTGGGTGGAGGTTACTAAATACATCAAATGTAATAAAGAAAGAGTATTTCCTTCCACCAATGGTGGCTACACAAAACCCATAAACCAAGCAATTTATAGTAAGCTACATAGCAACAATCAACAATCCCCTTTCGGAAATAACATAAACTATTTTAGAAATACTCCACGAATAGTTTTTCCAATATGCACCTCTTCCAACTTCCTTCAATTATACCTCTTCCCACTTGGTTTCTCTTCCCTCTGTCCTTTCTCCATGGCCTACTAAAAATGAACATAGAACTATCACAACCCACCACGGTTGATGAAATTTTGTGATGGTTGTTGGAGGTTATCTTGTGTTCTTTGAATACGTTGATGGTTGCAAAAGGTGTGGGTTGTGATAATTCTTATATATCTATCTATATATATGTGTGTATATATATGTATATATATATGTATGTGTGTGTGTGCATATATATATATATATATATGTATGTATATATATGTGTGTGTGTGTATATATGTATATGTATATATATGTATACATACATATATATATATGTATATGTATATATATGTATACATACATATATATATATGTATATGTATATATATGTATACATATATATATATGTATATATATATGCACAATATGTTATTAAAAATTGTACAGACATTCACTTTGTTCTCTGAGGACTTTAAATATAGATGTTACTTGCACCATAAACACTACACAGAAACCATACAATGATTAATGTTGATGCCATTTCACTAGCCTCCTCTATTGCCACACCAAATGCTTTGTAAATTTTTAAAAGAAAAAAAAAATAACACCTACTACATGGTGTCGGAGACCTAGAACCATGAAGGCCAACAAAAATTCCAACCAATGTTTCCCATAGCCCAATGCTAATTGTTGTTGTCTAGCTTTGGCTATATACTTTCATTTACAATGCATAATAAAATAGTTGATATTATAGAGTTAATGTTGTTTTCCAAAAGGCATTCTTTTCGATAAGGTGGTGCTCAAGAGGCTATACTATTTTAATTTTTGATAGGGTGCTAGTGAACACATTTATGTAAGTATATCTATATCTATATATACATATATATATACATACATATATATGCAATTTTCATCACACAAAGGACAAAAAAATTGTGGTTGGAAAACCAATGGATAGAAATAACCTAGGCTAGCGAGCAACATACTGTAAAAGGAAACTAGATTATGTTAAGAATATTATTCCATTGCAAACATAGCCAAAAAATGGAGGTCATAGAAAGAAGCTGACAAAAAAATTGACATTCATAGACCCATGCAAACCACTACCTTGTTATCCCAAAAAAGGGTTGGAAAAAATTATCACAAGTGACACTTTCAATTTGCTTTTGCAAACATCGTTTCCTACAAACAAAAAAAATAGCCTCTAACCATCTATACAAAAGTTCCTATTAAGTTTTCCTTATGACACTTAGTATATAGTCCATCACTTTGACAATTTCTTTTCTGAGGTTGAAGAAATAACAACTAGGAATGTGTATTTAATGCATGCTTGCCCCATTGTTGATAGATATCTTGAAGAACAAGCTAAACCTAGAGAATGACACCCAACAATGTGTTACTGAAAATTGAAACAATATAGCTTTTCTCTTAGCAGGACCCTCTGAGAAAAAAATCAATATAGCTATAGGGCAATGTTGTTTCAAACATCGTGCAAGCATTTGTTATCTTTGTGACTACTTGAAAAGGTAGCTATTGCTTATACCTATTGTCACTACATGGAAACCATACAACAATTAATGTTGATGCCATTTCACTGGCCTTCTCTATTGATGCAACAAATGCTTTTAATATGAAAATCAAAACATAATCCACCAAATTCCTTTTCTGGACACACTAAATGGAGGCTAGAAATGACACAATATAGCCTTGTCCAAACAACAATAGTGAGCAATTCCTTGTGCAAAACAATATCAATTGCATAAAATTTACTATTTTATTCAATTGCAGCCATTGCCACAAAAATATTTCTTGCAACAGCGACCCATATGGAACACCCTCAAAATACAAAAAACTTGTAGCAACAAAGTTAATCAAAGCTTTCGCCACAAAACATGAATGATTAATGAATCAATATTGTATATATATATATATATATACACACACACACACATATATATATGTATGTATATATATTTATGTATATATGTATGTATGTATGTCTATATATATATATATATCTGATAGTGAAGAATGTGTTCTAGATAGCAATATTAAATATATAATATTAAGTATTTGATTATGCATTACAAAGAGTGGAACATAGCCAAAGCTAGCGAACAACAATTAGATTGTGTTGTGGAGAACAATATAGACTATTTTGATATATTGCAACCATTTACACAGAACAAAAGCCATAAATGAGACAATATTAAATTTTGTTGTCTGTAGATTTGTATGTATGTCAAAGTAGATGTGAGCAATGTACATACATACTCTTCCCAATGTTTATTGTTTTCTCAAAATAGTTATTTATTTGAATCTTGGCATGGCATACTTCAAATGTTATACTTCATATTAATTGTTTTATACAACATTGAATCCTTTTTCCTAATTATTTCTTTTCCTTCGCACTCTTGGTGTTTCTAGGAAAAAAGGAGGGATTTTAAAATTGAAACAGTGAACTTGGAATAACAAATTGTATGTTAAGTATTATTTGAATCATTGAAGCCCTTGTTATTATTAATCCTTTCCTATCATATTGTTAATGCCTGTGTAAAAAAATTGAGTTCCCATGTTGTGTTTTGAAGTCATAGACCTTCTAGCCAGTTGTCGGTGTTGCAACTCTTCGATTCTAAAAGAGCAGATGCAAAAATGTCAGTGGCCTCTAGCTCTTCTGAGGCTGGCAAACAATCCTCAAGCAATAGTCCTATAAGTGTGTTTATTGTTTAATTTATTGTTGCTGCCAATTATCTTGATAGTTTCTCAAGTGCACCAAACAAACCAAGAATATACTTCATTTGAATTAACAATTACTATGATATATGTTCTAATTTATTTATATTTGAACTATCTATCTTGTTTCCCCTTCAATTTATTGGGCATGTGTAGGATCTTGATGGGCCAAAAAGTGGTGATATGATGGGTATGTGTAGAGTATGTGGCTAACGACTTTTTTTTTACCCAAAATTAATGAAATGAAAAGGTTTTTAAAGGAGATTCTCAACTTTCCATCAATATAAATTATTCTTTACTTTGAATTTAATAAATTATTATTATTCATTTTCTATTTGAATTATGACTAAAGTCCTGATTGATAGGCTGATTGAAAAACATCTATAGCTTTGAAACAGTGTCACATTTTTTGAATCTAAAACATGCACCACATTATATGCTTCACATACTATATGCTTAAAAAAAGAAAAATTAAATTTCATGATGTTTTGATCAAGTTAAGGTGGTCAGACATACGAGTTTTTATATTTTTTAAAAGTTGTAAAAAAAATTCATAATTAATTATTTACTTGGAAAAAAACTACAAAACAATATGCATCACATTGGGACATGAGTCCTCTACTTATATCTAAAATGTTATAATTTAAAAATATGATCATTTTATTGTGGTTAGGGTGGTCAGACAGACACCTACTTCTTATTTTTTCCCTGAAATTTAAGTACTACTGCATTGAAATTTCAAATTTTCACCAAATAGATTTCTTTTAAAAATAAACCTAGTATTTTAGAAACTACATTCAATTTTCTACATATTCTATTCTTACATATTTTTGAAATAATATAGATAACTTATTCAATTTTTTACTTCAAGTTGCCTAACTCTGATTTTTCTGAATTTTTCACCACTTTAGGGCCTGCTTTTTCCATTATGATCCTGCACATACCCTATTGGCCATTTTGGAGTAACTTATATGTTAGAGGGGAAAATTTCTTTGTTTCCAAATGTGTCAATATTACTATTTTCTTTTATAGTTGAGTCATAGTTATAAATATCTCATTGTTGCCACTATGTTGAGTTTAATTGCCTTATAGGCTACGAATGTGAATCCAGCCTTAACAAGAGATGCGCTACAATTTATAGATGTTGGAGATGTTGTCCCATCTCCAGTCCTCCAACTAATGTCTTACCAAAAAATAGGAGGTGATCAAAGCCTAATCGATTGGTACAAAGTTGTCCTATCTGGTGGAACCCACATGTAGATGGGAACTTTTCCTACAAAATACAATGACCTTTTGTTTATAGGAAAATTGAAAATAGGTTTGATTGTGTGCTTGAAAAACTATTTGTCTAGAAAGCTGCAGGAATCGAGGTTTGATATAGTTCTTCCTTGCTTGTACTTGTATTTTCCTACTTCCTTGTTTGTGGGGGATTCCTTTTAAAGTATTTAATGTTCATTTCATTCCAAGGCAATTGTCATACTATCCCTAGATGTGAAGATGAAAGATTTTCAGCTAATTGGAAAACCTAAATATTTGTTTAGAGATCAAGAAGAGAAAAAAGTTGGTTGCGAGTAACCCTCCCCATCCAAACAAGCCTCCACCTTTGGAATTAATACATCCCCAAGGAAGCAAGATGCTCTTGCAAAAATTAGCCCTGTTAAAGGGTTGAATGTTTACCAAACCAAATGGATGATAAAAGGACATGTAACAACAAAGAGGGATATGCACCACTATAGCAGGAAAGGGCATGAGGGGCAGGTATTCAACTTTGATATCATTGATGATGAGGGCACATAAATAAAGATTACACACTTTAATGACATTGCAAATGTGCATTATGATAGGATTGAGGTGGGACGTACTTATTATGTGTCAAAGGGATTGGTGAGACAAGTAGATATAAAATTTAATAAGTTTAACAACTAGATGGAAATCATTCTAGATCAAAGTTCAATGTTAAAGTGTTGTGATCATGAGGCCTTTGTGCCAAAGAAAGTATTTAAGTTCACCCCATTAAATGAAATTGCAAATTGCACTAATAATAGTTTAATTGATGTTATTGGCACTGTGGTGCATGTGGCAATGGTCTCGACTATACAAAGAAAGGATCAGTGCCAAAAAATTGGGAGGACTATTAAACTTAATGATTTTTCATCCTTTTCAATTGATGTTAATTTGTGGGGCTCAAACTAGGAAGCAAAGGGTCATGATTTGGAGAGGTTGTACACCCTTGGTTCAGCTCTCATCCTTGTTAAAAATGCACATGTTGGGTACTTCAATGGAGTTATTTTGAACACAGCCATAGGGACTCTTCTATATATAAATCCTAACATACCAGAAGCACAACCATTGATCAAAAGAGGATATATTGATCCACCTACTATTCAGCTACCTCAAACAGTCCCTCGAAAGGTTTCTTTGGGAAGTGGGAGAGCCACTATTATGTTTGACCACTACCTTGGCTTGCTAGAGACTTTGCAAGCTATACTCAAGGCAACAATAAAATTTATAAAAACTAATGCATTCTATTATGCTACATGTCCATTGGAGGTGAATGGTAGGCAATGCAATAAAAAGTGTGAACAATCTAAGAAAAATACATGGTTCTAACCAAAATGCTAGAAAATAATAGCTGACTGTGACTTTTGATATTTATTACAACTAAAGATCAAAGACCACACAGGCGAGCTTTGGGCAACTACTTTTGATGAGGCTGCAACAAGCCTATTACAAATTTCAGCAAAAAAACTTTACATGTTGCAATATGAGTCTACCACTAAAATGAGTGTTGATTCTATTATCAATGTTGTCACCTACACATCATTTGTTTTCACTAATCTAATCAAAACTCAAACTTATAATTTAGAAACAAGACTGAAAACAACAATAGTGAAGGTTGCAAAGCTTAACTTTGAAGCTGAGTGCAAGCTCTTACCATCAAATTTGTCTACTATTTCTCCTGTCATGTAGTAGTCTCCAAAGATAGTTGTCGTACTACCTTGAACACCAAAACAACCATGGCTAATTGTGACTTTGCATATTTCTTATAGTTCATGTTGGTTGGAGATTTAGTTTGTTTTGTTCTCTCACACTGCTTGTCGCATGAAAAATACCTTTCCTTTCTACTTCTATTGCTTTGTTGTTTGTTTGAGTGGTTATCTATTAAGACAGTGAAGTATAACTTATAATGTTTAAGTAAAAAGGATACAATTGTTTTCTTTTCTATTATTCATGTTGCTTATAATTTTATTGCATTTTAAGTGTATATTTCTGATTTAATTTTTACTATTTATTTTATATAGAGTTCTTGTCCTTTTTAGGAGATGTATCGTTGTCTACACCTGCTCATATATCTACTTGTGGACATAGTTGTATGTATGTGTACATTTATGTATGCATATGGATAAATATACATGCAAGCAATTGAGATTTCCCTATTTTATACAACTTCCTAGTACAAATGTGTGTAGATATTTGTTCGTGTGTTGAATATCTATGCATATATGCATATACAATTCAATATTTACAGCTATCTATGAGTTTTTTTAAAGAGAATATTCTTTTCATCTTGTTTACAATGTTCTTAGTGCATAGAATATCTTGACAGATTTTTGTGTAGATATATGTGTCTATGATGTATTTTTCTATGTAACTATCATGTCTAGGTATCCATCTAATTCTTACGAAGTGTTCTTGCTACTACTTTGCAATCCCTAATGATAGTGCCATGCTAGATGTTGATGTCATATGGTTCTTGGCTATAATGTCTATTATGTATGTTATGTAGCTCAATCCACAACCCAGTGTTGAACAATGCGTTATTGAAACTACTAAAAACTACTCAATTAGTTTGGTGAGTTTTAAATGCAAAGTATTATTGAAACCATTGGAAATATATGTAGCACATACATGAGACAATGTTAACATGGTAAGCTATGCACAGTGACACTTGTTTCCTTTGTGCATGCAAATCAAATAGCTCAAGTTATACAGGTTTCCTTGTTTTCTATAAGGGAGAGTTGATTGTTGTTCTTTAACTTAGGTTATACTTTTCCCTTTTTGGTAAGGTTATATTGGGAGAGACTATATATTTTATTCAAACCAATATTCTTTCATTCATGGATCAGATTTTACAGTGTGTCCCCCGTGATAAATTTTTTTCCAGTGAGCTTCTCTTCGAAAAAAAGCTAGCGGTTTGCATGGGATTCTCAACATGAATTTCTTTATGTGCTTCTTTGTATGGCCTCAATTTTTTGGCTATGTTTTCAATGAAATAAAATTCTTAACATAATTAAGTTTTCTTTTTGTGTTCTATTGCTCGCTACCTTGAGTTTTTTTTACCCATTGGTTTGCTAGTCAATTTTTTTGTGCTTTGTGCAATCAATAATGTGTATATATGTGCCTCTTTAGAAAGGCTCAAATTTTTCTTGGAGGTTATGCATACACAAACGTTGCACTGAATAGCAAGCAACTGAATTGCTCACTTTCAAACTGTGTAGACCTGCCTTTGTATTTTGCTAGAAACTGTAGGATACATACCAACAATTACAGTGCACTATAAATCAAACAAGATGCTCTTCTCCAACAAAACTGCTCATTATTATCATGTCATCAAAATTTTCTCTTCTTTATGATAAGTGAATTGCTTCTCCTTTCCTCTTCACCTCTATGCATATAGAATCTGTACCCTCTCTAAATTCACTTAATTATAGTTTTTTATATGTGACATGTAATTGTCCTATTACATATATTTTTCTTATAAATTATACAGCCACTTAAATTTCATGTTTTATATATTGCTTGTCAATAAAACATGTTCACAATACCAAAGTTCACAGTTTTCTTTTGTGTAGGCTTATCCCACTGAAATGATTTTAGATTACAACTACTTTGTATTCGTATACAAAATGTTGGGTTCCCCAGAAATGCTAAATGGATTTACAATTCCACATTTGCATGTTGTATGGCCTTCACCTATATTCCATCTGTATATAATGTAAACCTATGTATCTTTTTTTTCCATTTCCCATTTCACAACTCCATGTCAAATTATAAAAAATGTATAACGTTGATTTCGACTGAACAAATTTCCTTAGGTGCCAAAGCATTGCCTTCAACATTCACCAAAGTGGCAGAAAATTAATCTTACTTCTTGGGGGTTTGTTCATAGCCAATGATGTTGCATGACCTAATATGGTAGGGTGGAGAGCAGGATTCCTTTTCTGTGTCCAGACTCCAATCCATTTTGTGCACAAGGCATTTCTATATTTTATTTACTTACTTTGTTGTATTGCAACTCCATTCCATGTCATTTCTAACTAATTATATAAGTCTTTATATTTTTTCATTTGTTTATTGTCTACCAACTAAAACAATTGTCCTTCGTAGGCCTTTTCATGAGATTAGATCTTGTATTGAGTCATTGGCAGCTGAAACATTGCTCTCACCATTGATCATAGTGGTGGAAAAAAAAAAATTCTTGCTTGGGGGTTTGGTGAGAGTGCACAATGCTCCATGAGCCAATATGGTAGAGTGGAAATTAGGCCTTGTTTTTTTATTTTGGGCATACTTCATTCTACCACACACACCATCTATGGCTAAATTATAATCACTCCATTCATCCTATTGCAAGTAGAGAGAAAATTATGTATTATAAAATGTACAACTTTGATATATTTTGATTTACATATTGTCTATCAATAAAGCATGATCACTTCACTATAATTCACACTTTGTATATACATAGGTTATATACAGTTTAACCTTTGCACTAGAAGTTTTGCATAGAACTGTAGCTGTGAGTTTTAGCTTTCCACTACGATGGCTATAATGGAATAAAATAGTTAGTGTTATGTGGTTCATTCTATTTTTGCATAATCACCACACTAAACTTTAGACTTTTTTGTTCTTCTTTCAGACCATATTCTAGCCATAATGTGGTATTTGATGAACTAATGTGTTACAAACAACCTTTCAGAATAATGATAGTGACTGGAAAATCAATGACAATGGTCAAATAGGTAATCATATCCTCATGTACCATATATTGATTGTAATAAGAAATATTCATTTCACCACTGATCAGAGTGGTGGAAAATTTATATTCTTTCTCGGGGGTTTGGTGAGAACCCATGAGGGTCCATGACCCAATATGGTAGGATGGAGAGCACACTTTACTGTGTTGAGATTTATTTTATAGTTTTTATGTACAGATTTCTATCTTTCTCACATACAATTCACAAAAAATTCAAATGTTTTAGGTTGTGGTTACAATGTACTAAAATAGTTGATCTTATACACTTTATTTTAGCTTGCATTGGCCATTGTTGATAATTGATCTCTTGCTTAAGCTATATCGTTCCATAGAGGAGGCTGAAAAAATAGCGTGGTTGTATAGGAGGCCAGCGAAATGTCATGAGCATTAATTGTTGTATGGTTTCCATGTAGTGGTGATCATGCAAGTAACATCTATTTTAAAGTCCTCGAAAAACAAAATGAATGTTTGTGTAGTTATCGATAACGTATTTTTGGGTGTCATTCTCTAGGCTTATGTTGTTGTTGAAGGTAGTTGTGGAGGCTATCAAAACAAAATCAGCATTAACTGTTGTATGGTTTTCACATAGTGGTGATGGTGCAAGTAACATCTATTTTAAAGTCATCGACAAACAAAATGAATGTGTGTGCAGTTATCGATAGCATATTGTTGGGTTTCATTCTCTAGGTTTTTGTTGTTGTTGAAGGTAGCTGAGAGTGAGGATGGAAAGCCTCTTTGGAGGTACAAGTGCGTTCATTAGCTATGGAATATTTGTGAAGGTGGTTGGATGTTATCTTGTGTTCTTTGCATACATTCATGGCTGCAAAAGTTGTGGGTTCTGATAAATTTGTTTTCATTTTTTACAAGAGATAGAGAAAGAATGGAGGGAAGAGAAAGCAAGCAGGAAGAGGTGTATATTTTTTATTTTTCTGCCCCCATCATCTGGTTGCTCTTCTCCAGTTCTATAATCTCTTCATATTCGTAGTTTCTCCAAAAAATATGCTTCTTTCTTAGGAGAGAGATTTCAAGAAGTGGGATGTTGATATTATACATGCTAAACAAATGAATGAGCTTTCAAACCATTGTGAGGATGAAGTGATTATAAGAATGGCTAAGAGAATGGGAACATTGATTTCACAATTCATCACAGTAGTGGCCACCCAATATTAGAGAGCATGCCTCATTTTGTTCTCTTCCATTTTATATTTGCTATGTGTGCAACTGAATTTCTCACTTGAACATTACTTCTCATTGGCATGATCATGAAAAGTTTCTCTACTTTACGGTAAGTAATTGTAGGGGTCTAGTGATAGCCAATGATGCTCCATGATCCAAAATGGTAGGGTGGAGAGTATGGCACCTTTTCTACGTCCATACTTCAATGCATTGCATCTAGAAGGTCTGGCCTTTGTAGTAAAATTTTTGCATAGGAATGTGGGTATCAATTTTTAGCTTTTTGTCTCAATGGCTGTAATGGAATAAAATAGTTAATTTTATGCAGTTCATTCTATTTTTGCATAATCAACATACTAAACTTCACACTTTTTTGTTATTCTTGCAGACCATATTCTAGCCATAATGCAGTATTTGATGGACTAATGTCTTACAGACAACCTTTCACAATAATGATAGTGGCTAGAAAATTAGTAACAATGGTCAATTACACAATCAAATCCTAATGTACTCTATATTGATTGTAATAAGTAATATTCATTTCACCACTGATCAGAGTGGTGGCCAATGTATATTCTTGCTCGGGGGTTTAGTGAGAGTCCATGAGGCTTCATGACCCAATATGGTAGGGTGGAGAGCAGGCCTTATTCTGTTGAGTTTTATTTTATATTTTTTTATGTAGAAATTGCTATCTTTTTGACATAGGATTCATAAAAAAATCATATCCTTTAGGTTAAGCTTACAACATAGTGAACTAGTTGATCTTATACACTTTATTGTAGAATTTATTGGGAATTGTTGATTATTGTTCTCTTTCCTAAGCTATAGCGTTCGATTATTGAGAAGGTTTTCTCAAAAAGGCTGTGTTTCAATTTTTGATAGGGTTCTATTGAGTTGCTTCCAATTCTCTCTTACTCTCCCTTTATACTTTGCATTTTGTGCTTGGATTTTTAAATTACCCCACCAATCATCTAATTTCTCTTAGCTAGTTTTACAATTTGTTCATATTCACAATTGCTCCAAAAAACATGCTTCTCCCTTGGGAGAGATAGTTAAAGAACTTGGGTGTTGATATTCTAGTTTATATGGTAAAAAAATGGACAACCTTTATGAATGAAGTTAAACCAATTGTGAAGATGAAGTGATTGTAACTATGGTTATGAATCATCATCCCACTTCTTAAACTCTCTTTCTCAAGGGAGAATAGTTAATGATGCACCATGACCCAATATGGTAGGGTGGAGAGCAGACTTGCTTTTGTATGTCCAAACTTCAATCCATTCCCTACAAAAGGTATTCCTATATTTTATTTACTTATTGTCTTCTACTACAACTGTATTGCATCACCTTTGTAATTAATTGTATAAGTCTTTATATTTTTTGATTTATTTATTGTGTACCAATGGTGTGTGTTTATTGCACTAACACTTTTTTGTTATTCTTATAGACCATGCTACAACAATAATGTGATATTTCATGAACTAATGTGTTACAAACAACCTTCCCAAATAATGATAGTGACTGTAAAATCAGCAACAATGGTCAAATAGACAATCATATCCTAATGTACTCTATATTGATTGTAATACACAATATTCATTTCACCACTAATCACAATGGTGGCCAATCTATATTCTTGCTCAAGGATTTGGTGAGGGTCCATGAAACTCCATGACACAATATGGTAGGGTGGAGAGTAGGCCTCATTTTGTTGACTTTTACTTTATATTTTGTATGTACAGATCTCTATCTTTCTAGCGTAGGAATCAGAAAAAATTTGTATGTTTACACTTATGGTTACAATGGAGTAAAATAGTTGATCTTATACACTTTATGTTAGATTCCATTGGGAATTGTTGATTATTGTTCTCTTGCTTATACTCTACATGACAAAAATAATTAAATTGTTTTAACCAAAATTCGTCTATGGTACTTTGTTGCTAGCTATGAAAAGATCCTTTGTTTGTATCATAAAGAATTGATGCAATTTCCAAATTATGGGGTGTCCTTATATAATCATGAATTCAACTAATAGTATGCCATGATTATTATTTCCCATCTAAATACATATTATTAATGTCATAAATTATTTAGACATTCAGCCTTATCCATAATAATATTATATTTTGATTAACTAATAAAACTTAATGATATTGGTATTATTTTTAGATTGTTTTAACCATAATTGATGTAGGGTTCTTTGTTACTAGCTACGAAAAGATCCTTAGATCATAAAGAATTGATGTCGTGGCTAAATTATGGGGTGGGCTTATATAATGTTGAATTCAACTAATTTTATGCCAACATTATTATTTCCCAACTAAATACACATTAGTAATGTCATCAATTTAGACATTGAGCCCTATCCATAATAATATTATATTTTGATTAACTAATAAAACTTAATGATATTGGTATTACTTAATGAAATCATTTCAAATTCAATAATAATAATTTTCTTTAATTAACAACTTAACTACATAATATTATTATTTACCCCACCAAACCAATCACCAATAATAATGATGTTATCACCAAATAATTAATTGAATGTTAATACAATTATTCTTCAACCAAACCTCTATATATGTATATATATATTCTACAAATTTACCTTTTCACCAACTACTGCTTACACAATTTATCATTTATATACATATCCTCCTTTCAACCCATTAGGGTTAACACCCTCCTTCAATCCCAATTATAATTTAAAATAAAATAATGATGCTAAACTATAAGGTAAAAATGGGGTACAATATTGTTCCCACTTAATCACTTTAATTATCGCCTATAATATATCTAGCGATCCATTGTATTGTTCAATGGATTCCCTAATGTGTAACTATATTATCTACATCTGCATATAGCTATTGTGCCCACTCATGCCATTCACATTCTAATGTTTTTCCATAGACACTGCCTACACATCACTTGCCTTTCATGTCACTCTCCACCTATTGGCTCATTCTTGCGTGTTACTACATGGAACTACTAGTTTATATAGTTCACACTTTTCTAAATTCTTCATCTAAATCACATTCCTCTAATTTAATTAAATAAAAAAATTCACATACTTTGTTTTATTTAATTAATAACCTTCTCATTAAATTCAAATGCCCAATTTGAATTTGATCACATGTCTACAACACTTTTTCCACATCCTCAAATGTCACATGTATTTAAATATGTCTAATATTTAAATTCCTAATTTGAATTTAGGCACATGTTGGAAACTTGGTAATCTCACACACTTGATTCTCCCATACATTTGGCATGTTTCCTTTGGTCAATGAAATATCTTACATGATTCTTCCATCTCCACCGTTCATCTCTCATATTTGAATCTCGACCGGTGATTGTTGCCGCATCACAAGATGCTTTGGAAATCCTATAAATACAACCCTCTGCTACAACATTATCAATCACATCTTTTAACAAACTTATTATGCAAGAATAGCATTGGAGCATTTGGAGCATTCATAGTTGGAGCATTTAGTATCATTTTGCATTTAGCATTTAGATTTTATTTATCATTCTAACTTAGAATCATGTCTTAGTTTACATTTTGCATTTCCTTTATCAATCTTAGATCTCATATAGCATTCAATATCATTATCATTGTATAATTTTCATTTTATCATAGCAGCATTAACATCATAAGATCGTGGCTTTAATCATATAGTTTCATGTAGGAACTTAGATTTCTTGCATTATATAGCATCTTATTTCTTAAGATGTCATTCTAAAAATCATAGTGCACAAATAAGATATGAGAGCCAATATGATTTAATGAATCGTTAAGAATAGAGAACAATGGAACATTTTTAGAGATTTGGTTTATTTGCAATTAGATTAATTATATGATTCAAATCTTTCATGTAATATTTCTCATTAATGTTTATGTCTTATTATTGATTTACTAACTCTCCCACAATTTCACACTCACATAAATTGGCACCCACCGTGGAGTTGAACCCTATTTTAAAAACTTTCTGGAAAAGTTTTTTGTAAACAAGCTGGATGTGAAATTTTAGCGTGACCGTGAGTTCTTTCGGTGCATACAACAAATATTTCAGTGCATACGATCTTTGTTACAATGCATTCAACAAATATTTGAGTGCATTCGACATAGGTATGTGTAGGATGATCATTGAAAAAATAGACCCTTAAGTGGCAAAAAATTCAGAAAAATCAGAGTGAGGAAACTTGATGTAAAAAATTGAATAAGTTATCTATATTATTTCAAAAATATGTAAGAATAGAATCTGTAGCAAATTGAATGTATTTTCTAAACTACTAGGCTTATTTAAAAAAAAAAATCTATTTGGTGAAAATTTGAAATTTGAATGCAATAGTACTTAAATTTCAGGGAAAAAATAAGTAGGTATTTGTCTAACCACCCTAACCACAATGAAATGATAATATTTTTTTATAAGATGGGTATGTGCAGGATCATGATGGGTATGTGGCTGACAACTTTTTTTTTACCCAAAATTGATGAAATGAAAAGGGTTTTTAAAGGAGATTCTCAGCTTTCCACCAATATAAATTATGCTTTACTTTGAATTTAATAAGTAATTATTATTCATTTTCTATTTGAATTATGACTAAAGTCCTAATTGATAGGCTGATTGAAAAACATCTATAGCTTTCAAATGGTATCACATTTTTTGAATCCAAAACATGTCACATTCTATTCTTCATACTATAGGATTAGAAAAATTGAATTTCATGAAGTTTTGACCAAGTTAAGGTGGTACATACGAGTTTTTATATTTTTAAAAGTTATAATACAAAATTCATAATTAATTATTTCCTTGGAAAAAATTACAAAAAAATATACATCACATCGAGACATGAGTCCTCTACTTATATATAAATCTTATAAAAATAATTATCATTTTATTTTGGTTAGGGTGGTCAGACACACTTATTTTTTCCCGAAATTTAAGTACTCGCATTGAAATTTCAAATTTTCACCAAATAGATTTAAAAAATATAGTAGTTTAGAAACTACATTCAATTTGCTACAGATTCTATTCATACATATTTTTGAAATAATATAGATAACTTATTCAAATTTTTACATCAAGTTTCCTAACTCTGATTTTTCTAATTTTTTGCCATTTAAGGGCCTATTTTTTCAATGATGATCCCGCACATACCCAGATTTTAGATATAAGTAGAGGAATCATGTCCGATGTGATGCATATTTTTTGTAATTTTTTTCCAAGTAAATAATTAATTATGATTTTTATTACAACTTTTAAAAATATAAAAACTCGTATGTCTAACCACCTTAACTTGGTCAAAACTTCATGAAATTCATTTTTTAAAATCCTATAGTATGTGAAGCATAGAATGTGACACATGTTTTGGATTCAAAAAAGGTGATGTCATTTGAAAGCTATAGATGTTTTTCAATCAACCTATCAATCAGGACTTTAGTCATAATTCAAATAGAAAATGAATAATAATTATTTATTAAATTTAAAGTAAAGAATAATTTATATTGGTGGAAAGTTGAGAATCTTCTTTAAAAACCCTTTTTGTTTCATCAATTTTGGGTAAAAAAAAGTCATCATCCACAACCTACACATACCCATCATATCACCACTTTCTGGCCCATCATGATCCTGCACATACCCACATTTGTTATGGCACATATGATATTTCTTTCGGTGCATTAAGTAACCATTTTAGCACATTCAGGGAGTCTTATAGTGCATTGAACCTTTCTTTTAGCACATACATCATTTTTTCTAGCACATCCATTAGTTTATAAATGAAAATGCTAGTTCAAAAGCACATTCTCTCCTATGTAATTTTATTCCTTATTATGAATGAAATGGTTAATGATGTTTTCATTTGTCTTCAATTGTTGTAATTGAATGAATGATTTTATTTCTACCTCGATTCAAGGAATTGATTAAATGTTAAAGTGAGGTCACAACTTTGTAAGGAAAGTCCATAGGATTGATAAGTATTTGTGTTTTAGGCATAGTGAGTTGAATACTATAATGTAGTATATCAATAGTCCATTAATTGTTGATTCAAATTGCTAAGGTATTATGGGTTATTATGAATATGACTCCATTACTACAAGACAAGGCACTGGTATTTTCATTTGGTTATCCTAAAGATAAATGAGTTAGTCACGCACTTGACCAAGGGCTTGAAATGAGAATGAAAGTCATCTAAAACACCTTCAATTACAATGTGCCAATCTAAAGTACCATATTATTCCTTTCAATAAGTAGCAATTTGTTTAAAGGTCAGCCAAATCTTTATTGAATTTTGTCTATTTGTACCTTAAAGAAATTTATCTATGTAGAAATATTCTTAATCAAATGAATACCCTATGAACATAACAAGAATTACCCTCTTGGGTTTCACAAAGCCCGAAGAGTAGAAGGGCCCTCAGAATCCTTGTGTGTTGGCCAATCCTTACCCTTGCTAATCATTGAATCATGGCAGATTTATAGGTAAGTGGTAAGATCAAGTTTGGTTCATAAAAAATAACCAACAGGACATGTACCTCTTGAACTGCCCCAACCTCACATATGAGTGTCTCAATGTCCTCCTGCTTTATGCGGTCTCTATCTGCATGCAATCTAGTAACCTCTCTCTATAGCCTTTAGAATTTTGATAGTAGAACAACATTTTTCCCACTATTAATCAAAACTTGAGAAGCTTGGAGCTCATCATATGTAGTCTACAATGCTAAAATTTGTCCTACAATTCACTCCTCTCTAGATGTAGATAGGTTAGCACATCTCATCACACTCTCATATGTTACCCTCAACCTCCCAACAAGATCAAAGAGATCTACATGATTCCTTGTAGTAGGTGGGGGCATGTACTCTGAAGGTATATCCTCATGTGGAGGCAAAAGAAGCACCATATCTATGGTCACCTACTAATAGAGATCTTACCACTATCATGTGGACCTTGCAAGATGTAAATTGTAAAATATATTGGTACACATCATGATATATAAATAATAACCATATACATAAACACAAAAGAATAATAACACATCATCACCTAGGTATCCAACTTGCTAGTCGAGGTCTCATTATGCAATAATGGATCCCCTGTGTAGGAGGCATGGATGGTCTTCTGTCACTAGCCTCCCCATGCTCATGAGTCCTGACACTTGGTGTAGCTACTAATAATGCTCTAGTGACTCAAGTAGGAGGTGAATCTCTCCTCTTGGGGGAAACTCAGAACTCATCTATTTCATCAGAGTCATCACTCATTGGCTAGACATCCTCCTCATCATTTTCATCATCATCATCACCCTCATCAGGAAATAAATCTTATATCTTGACCTCATCCTGCAAACCTCTATTAATGACCTCATCTTTCTCATCATCCCTATGACCTATAAGAGGTACCATGTTACCTATAGGATGAAACATAGGAAACACATAAGTTGGCTTTACTCCCATCCACAACTACTCATAGGAGAATGTGGTGCCTACATCATTGGCATCTAAGACTTGGGACATGTTGTGGTCCTCATCCTCTTAATCACTAAAGTCAAAATCATCAGTGGTGAGACAACAACTGTCTTTAGGTCAAGAGGAACTTTGTATTGACCATAAGTACCTAGGTCATGGCCTAGGAAAAACCTAAACCTACTTGAACTAGCACATACCATGATCATAGTAAAAGGGCCTCACTATGTAATCATGTTAGCCTAGCACAAACCAATCCTAATGTATCTAGACTAGCTGGTGTGTGACATCTACCCAATGGGGTACCATGTAGTATGGTCTCTAGAGTATATCATCATCCTCCAAGTACTTGAAGCTGACCCTTCAATATAAAAAGTCTCCTTCCTGCCATGATCATCTCAGTGGATAACTATAGGCCTGTGCATATCTCGTGTTCACCACTATTGGATAACCTATCATCCTATTACATGTGATATGCTTGAAGCATCACACTTGCAAGAGTGTACACTGTACTATGTTATCTAGCTCTTGGTAAATGAAGCACTTGAGATCATAGTCTAAATGTGCCAAAATGTTGTGACCCCAAGCATAAATAGTCTAATGATACACCATGTCTCATATAAGGTGAACTATCCCTCCATCAAAGTGCATGCCTCATCCATCAAGAACTAGTCCTAGCATCATGGTAATGATCATGATGCACCCTAGTAATGGCAACTACATGTATAGTAGCCATTTGAGCTTGATGTGAGGGCTAATGATTATCTCCAAGATGGAATGGACTAGGTAGTACTTGATATTCTCTTGCATCTCCTCATATGGCCGCTCCTCTACTAAATGGATGATCTCTCCATGGATAGGTAATCGTAGGATATGGTGAATGTCCTCCAAGGTAAATGTCATCTCTCCCGTAGGGAGGTGAAAGGTGCTTGTATCTACGTCCCACCTATCTACTAGCTCCATAAGCATGGAATCATGATACATCATAGATGACATGAGGTATACGCAAAATAATCTCGTCTCTTGCAACATATCAATCTCCTCCTTTGAAAGCTGGGAAAGCTACTCTCAGACGTGAGAAAATCATTTTCCTCCTAGATCTTGGTGGGCTCGGAAGAGGCCTAAAGAATAAAAAATAAAAATAAATCATCATTGAAATTCCTATATCTATGCATTAAATAATTAAAGGTATGATAAAGTTTCTCTAGGACACTTTGCAACCAATTTAGACATTAGGGCCATTTTTTGATGGGGGCCCTGGACACTTTGGCCATTCTTGGACAATTTACAACAAAGTGGGACAGTTTGCAACAAAAGAGGACACTTTGTAACTTTTTTGCTAGGGTCCTAAAAACTTCTAAAAGAGCATAAAAATATTATAAATACATAAATACAAAGATAAATCATAGTAGAATCCACTCACTTTATGTCAGATCTCGCCTCATACCACCTTGTCACATAAAATATCTACTCTCAGAGGCCGGTGTGCTCGTCTACTTGGCATCTTCAATCACCAAGGTAAATTGTCAAAAGGTGAATGTCAAAATGATAGTTAGAAATACCATTTTCAATCATATCTACTTAATTTCATTAAAATATGTTGGAAAATATGCCTCAAACTTACTGACATGAAAGCTTTGAAAGAGAAAAGTTAGTGTGACATTCTTACTATCTAGCTGACTAGCAGCAGTGTAACCTTGTGGAATGCTCAGGTCACCGAGACCTTGTTACTGTCTTGTCGACTAGTGTTATCACTGAGACATTTCTTGTCGCTATGAAGTTTCTAACTCTCTCCACTTGGGGAGAACTCTCACCGACTATTGTTCATAGTGATTGTCGGGGAGACTCATGGCGACTGAAGACATCAGGGAGAGGTATGAACATTAGGTATAACTCATCTCGACAAGAGATGTCTCACCGATGGTTATTCACTTGAAGTCATCAGGGTGACATGAAGGCTCGATAAGAACTCTTGGTGATGGATGGTTGTCTCGCCAATAGCATGGTTTGTTGTCGGTTTGACTCCTAGCGAAGGATGTCATCATGGTGACATGGAGGCTCGAGAAGAACTCTTGCCGACGGATGGTTCTCTCACCGATGGATATGAACATCGGTATGACCTCTTGGTGAAAGCGGTAGTCTCTCCGACTATTCTGTGCTTAGTATGATGTCTCATCGATAGCAGTAGTCTTGCCGATAGAGCTACATGTGTTTGTCATTGGTATGAAGTCTTAGTGATATGGCTTGTCTCACTGACAAGTTTGCTCGATGGATATAGGTATGACATAAAGATCTATGAGACTCTTAGTGATAGGAGAACTCTTGCCAATAGAGCTTCACAAGATGGATTTGTGTTCGGTGTAATGTCTTACCAATGGTGATGACTCTAGGCAATAACTACAATCAAGTCTTTGTGGCATCAGGGAGATACAACTAGTGTCTCACCGACATGTGACACAATTTGAATGCCTTGACCGAATGACTATCCTACGTGGTTTTTATTCGACCAATCAAAGAAGTAGAATGGGAACCACTAGCAGTTGGACTGTTGCGGTTGTTACTATGAGGAAGATCAGTAGACCATGAGCAACATGATATACTCAGAGATTGAAGATGATGATCGGTTCTACATTCAGTTCGGTGTGAGATCAGTGTGTGTGAATTCAATTGAAAGTGTCTTGTAAATGGGATTTTCTATACAAGGTTGATCATTGAATATGCTGCTATAAATTGACATCAGAGAGTGAAACCCGTACTATGTATGTAATTTTTTTACTGTAATACAAAGGAGTGTTTCTTGGTGTGGTGGGTTTTTCTCCTATAAGGGTTTTCCCACGTAAATTTGGTGTTCATGTGTGTATGTTCATTTCTCTGTTTCTGTTATTTCTTTCAAGTGTATCTTAATTGGACTATAATTGAAAATTTAAAAGTCACCTCTGCATTCTTCCCTGAGGTTTTGACATTAGGAGAGTTAGTTCTGCACCTTAGCTTTCCTTACAAGTGGTATCAAAGCCTGGCCAGTTGTGTTATCCTTGTGGGTACATTAGGTTTTTTGTGTCAATTTTGTTCAGTGGGAGTCTTGTAGAACTTTGGTAATTCGAATTACAGGTTAAGATGGCAAGCACGTCAGGAAAGATTGAAATTGAGAAATTCAATGGCAACAATTTTGAGTTGTGGAAACTCAAAATGGAAGATCTATTGGTTGATCGTGATCTATGGCTTGTTATGTCTGGAATGAAGCCTACAGGAATGAAGCAAGAGGATTGGGACCTTGTAGATAGAAAATCAAAGGGGATGATAAGGCTTTGTTTAGTAGACTCTATTCTTCTGAATGTTCATGAAGAAAAGACTCTATTTATCAGGGCAAGTCCTTGGTGAATAAATTATTCTTGAGGAAGAAGTTGTACACTTTGAGAATGCAGGAGGGAGGGTCTATTGCTGATCATTTGAATGCTTTCAACATGATGATTGCACAATTAACATCTGTGGGTGTGAAGATTGATGAAGAAGATCATTGTATGTTGTTATTATGTTCTTTGCCAGATTCTTGGGATCACCTGGTGATGGCTATTGGGAGTACGACATCCACTTTTAAGATGGAAGATGTTGTTGCTTGTTTTTTATCAGAAGAGATGAGAAGGAAATATTCTAAGATGGAGAAGAAGGCTCTTACTATTAGAGGCAGATCAAAATAAAAGGGCAAGAAGAAGGACAAGAAGTCCAAATCCAAATCAGAAGGGAGATCAAAATCTCTTGGAAAAAAGTCCAAGGTGAAGTGCTGGAATTGTGGGCAACCTGGTCATGTCCAAAAGGATTACAAAGAGGAGAAAAAGAAGACAAAGAATTCTTCTAACAATGATTCTTCTCAGAGTGATGCATACACCTTCATTGCAGCCTTGGCTATGCAGGCATTAGATGATGTCTGGCTGATTGATTCTGGAGCATCTTTCCACATGAAATCTCATAGAGACTGGTTCACGAAGTATGAAAAATATGATGGTGGAAAGGTGTATTTGGCAAGTGATTCATCTTTGGAAATAGTTGGTCATGGAAGAGTCAGAATTCAATTCCTTGATGGAAGAGTGAAGGGAATCAATGATGTAATGTATATACCAGGTCTGGCTTGAAATCTACTTTATGTTAGTAAGCTGAATGATATTGGAGTGCAAGTCATGTTCTCTGGAAATGGTCGCAAGATGACTAGAGGCTCAATGGTGCTAGCAAGGGGTGCTCGTATTGGTACCTTGTATAAGTTGGATGCACATGTTGTGCAATGCAATAGTATCTCTATAAAGTCATAGAAAGCTACTCATGGAGAAAAGAAGGTAAAAATTCTTGATAGTGTAAACTCTATGGAAGTTAAAAATCCAGTAGAAAAGACTATGATTTGGCATCATAGGCTAGGCCACATTGGAGAGAAAGGTTTAAAAACATTGAAGAATAAAAACCTAGTTGAGGGGCTTGATGATTCTAACCTTGAATTCGAATTTTGTGAACATTGTAAATATGGAAAACAACACCATGTTTCATTTTATTCCAGTCCTCACAAATCTTCTGGTTTGCTTGATTATATATATTCTGATGTTTTTGGTCCAGTGAATGTTTCTTCTTTGTCTAAGTCAAGGTACTATGTATCTTTCATTGATGATTATTCAAGAAAGGAATTTGTCTATTTTTTGAAAAGTAAATCAGAAGTGTTTAGTTAGTTTAAGGAATTTAAGAACCTTGTAGAAAATCAGACTAGAAGAAAAATAAAATGTCTAAGGACTGATAATGGCGGTGAATTTTGTTCTGATGATTTCAAGAGGTACTATAAAGATCATGGGATTAAGAGACATAAAACTACACCTTACACTCCATAGCAAAATGGAGTTGCAGAAAGGTTCAACAGGACAGTGATGGAAAGAGCACGAAGTATGCTAAGTAGTGTTGGCTTGGAGGAGAAGTTCTAGGCTGAGGCAGTTGCTACAACATGTTACTTGATAAACCGTTCTCCTAATTGTTCTCTTGTTGAGAAAACACCTTTGGAAGCATGGTCTAGAAAGAATCCCTCTCTGAGACATATTCGAGTCTTTGGCTGTGAGGCATATGCACATGTGCTGAATGAGAAAAAATTTAAATTAGAGAACAAGGCTGTCAAATGTATTTTTATTGGTTATAGTGCTGGCATAAAAGGATACAAGCTTTGGAATCCTAATATGGAGAAGGTTCTATACAACAGAAGTATTATCTTTCTTGAGCTGAAGCCTTCTATCTTGGATCAGCAGTCAGAGACAAAATCAGAAAACAAAAAGGATGTAGTTGAAATTCCTCCGACACTAGATAAAGAGGAATTGAAAATTCAAAATGTACTTGAAACTGAGGAGAGCTCAAGTAGTTCTGAAAGTTATGAAGAAGAAGAACAACCTCAGCCTCAACAAGTGAGAAGGTCAACTCGTGAAAGAAAGCAACCTAATAGGTATGGGTTTTCTTTGATAGATTCTACTTGTGCCTATGCTTTAATTTCTAGCACTGATGGGCCTAGGATTGTGAAAGAGGAATTTAGAATGTCTAATTCAAACTCTTGGTTGGAAGCCATGAATGAAGAAATGGCATCATTAGAAAAGAATGATACTTGGAGTTTGGTGCCCTTTCCTGAAGGCAGAAAAGTTGTAGGCTTCAAATAGGTATTTAAAAAGAAAAAAAGGTCTAGATGGAAGTGTGGAAAAGTATAATGCGAGGTTGGTTGTGAAGGGTTATTCCCAGGTAGAGGGAATTGATTATGGGGAAATTTTTTCTCCTATAGCTAAGCTG
The DNA here is from genome assembly GCA_007258455.2 of Sequoia sempervirens. Classification (NCBI taxonomy): domain Eukaryota; kingdom Viridiplantae; phylum Streptophyta; class Pinopsida; order Cupressales; family Cupressaceae; genus Sequoia; species Sequoia sempervirens. The sequence goes on along the minus strand of VDFB02000013.1, from coordinate 285,680,327 downwards.
ATGTCCATTAGATTTCTTTTGTCACTTGCAGCAGTGTATGACTTAGAGGTTGAACAGATGGATGTGAAAACAACATTTTTTCATGGTGATCTTGAAGAAGAAATTTATGTGTCCTAGCCTAAGCACTTTGTGGAGAAAGGTAAAGAAAGACTGGTTTGCAAGTTGAAAAAATCTTTGTATGGATTAAAGCAGTCTCCTAGAATTTGGTACAAAAAGTTTGACACTTTCTTTTTGTCATTGGGATTTGTAAGATCAAAATCTGATCATTGTGTGTATTACAAAGCTGAAAGTGATCAAGTTCTTATTATTGCTCTATATGTTTATGATATGTTGTTCATAGGAAATAGTAAGTTAATGATTTATGATCTTAAGTCTCAGTTGTCTGCAAAGTTCAAAATGAAAGATCTTGGTGCAGCAAGGTATATTCTGGGAATGGAAACAACTAGGGACAGGAAGAGTAGAAAAATTTGGCTCAGTCAGAGTAAGTATATTAAGACTGTTCTAGAGAGATTTTGTATGACTAATTGCAAGCAGCTAGTTGTTCCAGTTTTGCAGGGAATGAAGCTATCTATTAAAGACTATCCAAAATCTCTTACTGAGATGGAGGACATGACTATTGTTCCTTATGCTAGTACGGTTGGTAGTCTAATGTATGCAATGGTCTGTACAAGGCCAGACATTTCCCAAGCAGTGGGAGTACTTAGTCAGTTTATGGCTAATCCTAGAAGATCACATTGGGATGTTGTGAAAAGAGTATTCATATATTTGAAGGGCACTTCTGAATATGCATTGTGTTACCATGGCAACTTGGTTGAATCACAAAGGACTCTCAGCATTCAATGCTATGTGGATTCTGATTGGGTAGGGGACATTGACAGTAGAAGATCCACCAGTGGATATATCTTCATGATGAATGGTGGTGCAATGAGTTGGATGAGTAAGCGGCAGGCTGTAGTCACTTTGTCCACTACAGAGGTAGAATACATGGCAGCAACACACACCTGTAAAGAAGCAATTTGGTTAAAACATTTGTGTTCTAACATTGGTTTTGATGTAGGGAAAATAACAATTTACTGTGACAGAGTGCTATTTGTTTGGCAAAGAATCCTACTTTCCATGCCAGGATGAAACATATAGATGTGCAGTATCATTTTGTACGAGATATGGTGGAGGATGGAAAGGTCTCTTTAGAAAAAGTGGATACTCTAGAGAATGTTGCAGATGCATTAACGAAGCCAGTGAGCACAGAAAAGTATAGGTGGTGTGCCAGTTCGATGGGCCTTAGTGCCCATGAATTTTAGTAGTTTTGTTGTCCTCTAGAGGTGTTAATAAGATCTTCGTCAAGTGGGAGATTGTTAGAAAACGTGCCTCAAACTTACTAACATGAAACCTTTGAAAGAGCAAAGTCGGTGTGACATTCTTACTGTCTAGCCGACTAGTAGTTGTGTAACCTTGTGGAATGCTTAGGTCACCGAGACCTTGCTACTGTCTTGCCGACTGGTGTTATCGCTGAGATATTTCTTGTCGTTGTGAAGTTTCTAACTCTCTCCACTCGGGGAGAACTGTCGCCGACTGTTGTTCACAGTGGTTTTCGAGGAGAGTCATGGCGACTGAAGACATCAAGGAGAGGAATGAACATTTGGTATAACTCATCCCAACAAGAGATGTCTCACCGACAGTTATTCACTCAAAGTCATCGGGGTGACATGAAGGCTCGATAAGAACTCTTGGCGATGGATGGTTGTCTCACCGATAGCATGGTCTATTGTCGATATGACTCCTAGAGAAGGATGTCATCGGGGTGACATGGAGGCTCGGTAAGAACTCTTGCTGATGGATGGTTCTCTTGCCGATGGGTATGAACATTGGTATGACCTCTTGGTGAAAGCGGTAGTCTCTTCGACTGTTCTATGCTCGATATGATGTCTCACCGATAGCGGTAGTCTTGCTGATAGCACTACATGTGTTTGTCATCAGTAGGAAGTCTTAGTGATATGGCTTGTCTTGCCGACAACTTTGCTTGATGGATATCAGTATGACATAAAGATCTATGAGACTCTTGGCAATAGGAGAATTCTTGTCGATAGAGCTTCACAAGATGGATTTGCGTTCGGTGTAACGTCTTGCCGATGGTGATGACTTTGGGTGATAACTACAATCGGGTCTTTGTGGCATTGGGGAGACCCGACTATTGTCTCACCGACATACGACATAGTTTGAACGCCTTGACTGATTGACTATCCTACATGGTTTGTCTTTGACCAATCAGAGAAGTAGAATGGGAACCGCTAGCAGTTGGACTGTTGTGGCCGTTACTGTGAGGGAGATCAGTAGACCATTTGCAACATGGATATACTCAAAGATTGAAGATGATGATCAGTTCTACATTCAGTTCAGTGTGAGATCAGTGTGTGTCAATTCAATTGAAAGTGTCTTGTAAATGGAATGTTTTGTACAAGGTTGATCATTGAATATGTTGCTGTAAATTAACATCAGAGAGTGAAGCCTGTACTCTATATGTAATTTGTTTACTGTAATACCAAGGGGTTTTTCTTGGTGTGGTGGGTTTTTCTCCCGTAAGGGTTTTCCCACGTAAATTTGGTGTTCATGTGTGTATGTTCATTTCTCTGTTTCTGTTATTTCTTTCAAGTGTATCTTAATTGGACTGTAATTGAAAATTTAAAAGTCACCTCTGCATTCTTCCCTAAGGTTTTAACATTAGGAGAGTTAGTTCCACACCTTAGCTTTCCTTACAAAACAAACATATTGGGGGCTAGCAAACTCCATTTTTGACACCATTTGTTTCGTTGAATTAATAATTTTGTCCCTTATCTAATCCAATGTCTATCAATATGTGGTTTTATACTTCCAATACCCTATTATAGAACCAAAAAAATTCAATGAGGTTTCTTGGCAACCTTAATTCCACCTCCATAAAGAAAGTATAATTTGGGCGGGCATATATCTACCCTCGAATTTGTTTCTCTATAGAAGTTTGATAAGATGATTTTTAAACAACTAACAAATTGGTGTTGGATGATGTAGTTTCTAACATTGTGCTTTTGTAGATGGCTACTATGGGGGCTTCATTCTCCTTGTTTGTGAAATATCCATATGAGTATCCTTTTTATAGTACAATCAAGTTCCTTTAGCTTGTGTATGCACATAGTGTCATATGTCCACTAAAGTGGGGGCTAAATGTAGTGTAGAAAATTGTACTCATTTCTAAGTGAAAGGAATTTCACATTAGTTTGGACTTATTCTAGTGACCTTGTATTTATGCATTATTAAACCTCATTAATAAGCCCCTAATACACTCTATTATGCATCCCAAGGCCACTTTTTATTATTTCCCAATTGTATAACCCGCATTGAATAAATATTATTAATTGATTTAATGCCCCAACATAATATAGGTCTTAAAATTTTAGGTCAGGACCCATTCACCCATGGGAAAATGGGTCCCCTTTAATTTCATAAACTCAAATTAAAATATGTTTTTGTTAGCATTTTAAGGTCTTAAATTCAAATTTTAAGTCTCACCTTTCGAGATTTAACAAATAGGAATTTAGAAAGGAAGACTATAAAACTAAGTCTTTCAATCATTTTTCACTAGACAAGAGAGAGATTCATATGAGATTGCAAGGATTTACATTCAAGAGCAAGGAGAAATCAGTCAAGCATTAAAATTTGAAGTTTTGGAGCAACATTTTATTTGTTTTTGTGGGTCTTCAAGCTCATTTTTCCAACAAGATCAAGTATTATCAAAGATTGATGATAGATGCCTATGGATGATCATGATCGATTCTAGGTTTTGGAAGATGCACCAATCCATCCAACCAAGCCTAATGACTTGTTTCTTAAATGGTTCTATATTCTATTATCATTCTACTTTCTACCTTAGAAAGGAAGGTATTATCAGATTTGAGATCTATTAGGGTGATTTGACATCTCCCAAAGGAAGTCTTCATCATTTTTCATGTTTCATCTAGGGATCTTATTCCAACACACTTGAATAGGGTTTCTTTGCATGCTAGCTCTTAACAATCTTAGAAAAACTTACGATTAGGACTTGCACACACTTTCATGTTTTAGATATGTATTTTTCATCAAGGTTTAATTAGAAGACTTGGGTTTTCATTGAGGAAAACCCCTATCCACCACAAACAAAAAAAATATTTTGTGGATTTATCACAAGTATAGACTTAGGAGAAAAGATTTAGAAGTTTAGGAAGGAAGTGCAAACACAAGATTCAAATCTTAGTTTTTTATTTTCCAAAAAGGGAGACCTAGACCCATTCGCCCATGGGAAAATGAGTCCATGATAGCCTCATGAAACAAGCATTTTGTGACAGGTGCATAGCTTCCAGACCTTCTCAAAGTTGTCATATCTTTATTATTTCTCATAGTTTTATGCTTAATCTACAAGATCCAAGTGTTATCTTGAATTTTTGAATTGATTCTCTATTTTTTAGTTTTTCTCCTAAAAGATTTTTTTAGGCTGATATCCCCATCCTCAATCATAAGGAAATTAGTAGATTCCATCATTGAGTTGACTCACCTAAGGGTTGTAATTCAATTATTTGTTTGGATCTCATTTCCTAATTAGAATAGGAAGATAGGTCCATCATACCCTCATTTCCCCATTCCACAATTGATCAAACCCTATTTTTCTATGTTTCATTTAGTAGAATTTGTTTCTTAAAATTAATAAAATTTAAAAAATAGGTTTAAATTTTAAACATAATACATATTTGAATAGTAGACATTTTCAAAAACAATCCCCATTAATTTAATTAAAAATAATGAAATATAAAGTGGCCAACCATATTGTTGAAGTAGGTTTTAGTAATGGATGGTATTATTAAATTTTACTTGCAAGCCAAGCCTAAAATTGTATCAAAATCAAGAGATAATTCAAATTCAAACATTATGCATGATATTTGTTTGTATTTGATGTGAATATTATTTCAAACAAATATCTATCTCCACAAGCATTATCAAATGACTATAATTATAGTTTTTCTAAAATGAATATCCATTTTTTTACATATTCATTTCAAAACATATATCTGTTTTTTTATAAAAAGCTAATATGTTTTTAGCATCAATTAATTGGATTGAAATGAATATCTATTATTTTTAAAGAATTTTTGCCTGAATTTTTTTTCCCCCAACATTTTTCTTTCACATAGATTTCCTTTTGGATTGTCTTTCTTTCATCTTGATGGACATTGATGTATGCTACTTACAATTTACTCTTTTATTATGTATATATTTATTTTTTACAATGTATAAGTTTCTACAATTACAAGCTTTATATTATAATAATTTCACTAAGAGGAAATCTACAATGAAAGGAAAATCTTTGTTAACATTTTGACTTTTAAAAAAAGAATTGACAGGCAACTACCAGTATTCAAATAGAATATATTAATATATTAATTAATATATTTAGAATATTCACTACAAGATTTTCATAAATATACCAATTACACTTACGATGAAATTAATGATGGCAGTTGGGTAAGTGCACAAAGATGATTCCCAAAAAGGGGACTTAAGTGGACAACGTTTTTCAAAAATCAAGAAATACTGACATTGGACATGAAATTGAGGATACTTACACTAAATTTTTTGAGATGGAACAAAAAGAAGGATTCAAGTGCTCCGAGTCTACTTTCTAAACTACTAATTTATTTTGAACATGTTTGAGATTAAGGAGTTGAAATGAGGGATGTACACAAATTGGTGTTGTTTAGAAAAACATAACATAGCAACTCTTGTATGACCCTCATACGGTGAACTATTTTTTAGTATTTTTAAAATCGCTACGGTCAGAAGTTAGGTAACAGTATGTAGTTGATGTACGATTTTATAATAATTTTTAATGAATATTTTATTTTTTACTAATTTTTGAAGTGGACACTTCCTAAAAAATAGAATTTTGGTCATGCTACCCCTACAAATTTTGGAAACTAATTGAAATTTTTTTAAAAAAAATTGTAGAATGGAGTCTAGTTTCTAAAAATGTAATTTATTTGAAATTTTGATGAAAGGTTAATTTATAACAAAAAAAACACCAAACACTACTTTTTGCCAAAATAGAGACATACAAACAAAAGAAATTATGGATGAATGGCTTAACATTGTAAAAAAGTGAAAACAATTACATCATTGGATAGCTAAGAGAGAACCTAACATTACCTAGATGTTTGATTTGCTTGATATTGAACCATGTGCAATCTTGACGGTGAGCATGAACCCGATTATGTGAAATACGGTAGAAATTGCAAAAACACATCTCTGGTCATTGGGAGTGCTCTCTAATCCTTTGGGTTGCTATTCCAAGGAAAATACCAATCCTAAGGCTCGGGGATTCCCAAAGAAAGATATAACATGAGCGCATTATAACGTGCTTGCATTACATGTCATTTTTGACATGGTTTTTGTTTGTGGGGAGCATGTCTAGCAAGACATAAGGCGAGCGCAGTATAATGTGATTGTGTTATATCTTGCTTTATGTTAAATGCATATTGAATGTATGTAGGATTGTATGTACATATGTATTATGCTTTTTATGTATGTATTTATGTATGTCTTTAGAGGGAGGGAGAATTTTAAGAGAGAGAGAGAGAGTCTAGAGAGAGAGAGAGGGGTGGAAGTGAGATTTTAAGAGAGAGAGAGTGGGAGAGAAGGGGTTGGAGTGAGAGGGACTTAGCTAGGTAGGGTGGGAGGTAAAAAGGGAGTGAGAGAGATAGGAGGGTGGGAGATGGAGAGGGGGGAGAGATAGAGAGAGAGAGAGAAAGAGAGAGTTATGTAGGTAGGGT
>VDFB02000013.1:285527967-285671905 GCA_007258455.2 Sequoia sempervirens | reverse complement strand
TTGAAGAAGTAGAGATATGGTTGTTTTAGGAAGAATAACTCACTCATGTTATAATGCGAGTGCATTTTTTGTAGCACTAAAAATGGTAAAAGAAACTAAATATACTTGTGATCTCAAGGCCCACATTCTGCATATTCTCCTGGTGCTATGCATGCTCTGACAAAAAGTATCTTTTTTATGATGTTGTGAAGTGTGCATGTATTTTTTTCACATTCCACCACCTTTTTCATTATCTTTCTACCACCTTTGCATGAAATAGCAGAGTTTTCACATTGAAAGACATATAATATCAATTCAAGTTTGAATTCCATTGAAAATTGATATACAATTGAAGTTTGGAGGGGAACAAGCTTTTGAAAAAGTCAAATTGTTGAGGAGTTTGAAGAAAAAAGAAGCTAAGGCTACATAATTGGGTTGAACTCCTCCATTTGAAACTCTATTTTTTTAGGTATGTGAAGTCTTTACACATTTTCTTTCATTCTATTATGGCTTCCTTTATTTTTTGTTATTTTGCATATTCCATGTTAATCATTCTTTGTTTGCCATTATAACCTTAGGTTGTCAATGCAAATTTTAAATTACACAATTCTATACACTTGCCAATTACATTTTTAAACATCTCTTTGAGGAATTTCATTATTTCATTGAGGTTTTTTGTCAAACAATTATACCAAGTAGCTCATTTCCTTGTGTATGCTACCAAATTTTCTATACATCTCTTTAAAAAATTGGAATATACTCCTCCCACATTGATAGATCTTAGAAACTATTTTGGTTTTCATCTCTATTTCTAAATTTACCTCATCACTAAACCTACCTCATCACTTTTATTTCTGATAAATTTTAATTTTTTCCTTGATTAGTCTACCTACAAGGGATTCAGACCCTTCTCTCCACTGTTAGAAGAATCTTTATTGAAGGCTAAGTTAGCAACATGGGGAAAGGTGCAACCTATCTTGCAATCATGGCTCAAAATGGAAGCATGGACAAAGAATTTGAATTGTGATTCAACCAGGGGAGGTCTTGCAACACAACTGAACACAAAAAATCAACCAACAACAACAATTCACAAGTCACAATTCTCAAAACTCTTCACTTTTCACCAAATCAGCACTCTTCCTTGTAGCATTGCCAACTCATTCAATCAGGGATTTCTTCTCGATAAGATTCTTTCAAACCAAGAATTGAACCATTTCAAGGACCCTTTAGGGTACACAATCACATGCCAACAAACCACTATTGGTTACTTTGTAACAAATTTCTCAAATCAAACTTTCTACACCAACTAGGCCTCAAATTAGGACACTTTAGCAAAAAAACTTATCTTGAAACTTGAGCAAAGCCTCCAAACACATGTGGGCAGAAATTTATATGTGTAGACATCAAAAAATTGTCATCTTACGATACCTTGTCACAACATTGCATCATTTAGACACCTTCTATCATGTTTTGCCCTAGGTACCCATGTCATCATCTAATTAGTTAAATAAATCTTATTTATTTGACTAATTTCATTTATTCCCTTCCTATGCATAATTCATCAATTCCTCTAATGTTAATTAAATAATTTATATTATTTAATTAATTAATAATTTCCATCCATTTCTCTAATGTTAATTAAATAATTTATATTATTTAATTAATTAAATCATTTATATCCCTTCCTCTAATGTTAATTAAATAATTTATATTATTTAATTAATTAAATCATTTATATCCCTTCCTCTAATGTTAATTAAATAATTTATATTATTTAATTAATTAAATCATTTCCATCCATTCCTCTAATTTTAATTAAATAGTTTATATTATTTAATTAATTAAATCATTTTTGTCCATTCCTCTAATGTTAATTAAATAATTTATATTATTTAATTAATGAAATCATAAATTCAATGTTAATTAAATAAATCCAAAATATTTAAAAGATCTTCTTGCTTTCTTTCCAAATTTGAACTCATGTGTATCTAATTAATTTATTTAATTAGATAATTCATCAATTATCCTTCTCATCTTTTTTAGGATTTATTTCCTTTGAAAGAGAATCAAAATCTTTCTATCTTTTCACATCTTATCTTATGTTGTTTTAATTCCTTTAAAACAATAAATCAAAATCTTTCTATCTTTCGAAAATCTTATCTCATCTCGTTGTATTTCCTCTTTTGACAAAAATCAAATCATTATCAATCTTATCAAATCTTATCTTTGTCCACATCGAAAATCTATAAATTGAACCTTTCACAAGCCATTTGGATAGAATCTTCTTCTAGCATCTTCACTCTGTCAAAATCAGTCTTCAATCACCATCTATCATCTTCATCAGGTTGTTATGCTACAGAATTGAGCAACCAACATTCCTCCAACAATCAACCTTCGAAATCTTGCATCCTTGTGCAGGTGGAGAAGAGCCATGGAGATCAATCAACACTAGTTTGAAAATCGGTTTGCACATTCTTTGTTTATTATTTTTATTTTCATTCTAGTTTGTACTTCATGGTGCTTGATAGGATTTAATTTGTTTATTGTCTTCAATGGATTTAAACCTTATTGATTTTATTCCTATCTACAATATGTATGCAAACCAGCTAATTGCCTTGTCTATGCTACCAAATTTTCCATACATGCCTCTAAAAATTAGAACATACTCCTGATGTAGTAGGGGGAGGCCTGCAACACACAAAAACATAACTCCAATCTACAAACACAATTTTCAATTTACAATTTCATTAGGACCTCTTCATTCAGGAAATTCACATTGTTCCTTGTAGCATATCAAAGTCACTCAATCGGGTATAATTCCACTCACACAACCTTTCAACTCACAACACAACACACATCAGGGACCCATTATAGAGCCTTTCAACATATCCAACAATCACCAATGTTTGTTTTGTACCAAACTACACAAATAAGGTTTTCTATGCTTTTAAGGGTCCAAATTAGCCCACTTTTACAAAGGGACCACCTTCAAAACTTGTCCAAATCTCTTGAAACCTTGGGGCAGCACTTTATATCTTTCAAAACTTCAAATTATAGCATTTGATTGCAGAGATTCAATTGTTTACCACCCAAACCATAAAACCCTTTCCCTAGGCTTAGAAACCCCAGGTTTTATTGAAAGTAGCACTTTCCAAACACTCCAAAACTTGAAAATCATTCAAAAAAGCCTAAAATACCCTACTCATGCTCAATCTAACATAAAATAATGTTTCCCAACTTAGAAACTCAATTTCACTCATGAAAACCTCATTTTTGTTAAGGAAAACTCAGCATTTCCTCATAGGGTTTGACACCCAATCCACTTCCATACCTCCCCTACTCTAGTTCAAAATTCCTCCACCAAAAACCAATTTTTTCCAATCCATCCCACTAAGTTACAAGACTTATAGTATGTGGGATGGAGTTAATACATGTTTGAGGTTTACAAACTTACAAGAAACCCTGTTTCAGCCAGTTAGAGAAATTTGAAGATAAATCACACAAAACTTATTGGAAAAAACTCAAAATGGATTCAAATAAGAGAAGACACAATATACTATGCTATTCCACAAGAAAATGAATCAAAAATATGTTGTACAGCCTGTACCAACTACTACCATACTGGAAAATACATAAAAATGGAGAAATTCTAAGTTTTATTGTTCAAATTCTTCTTTCCAATCCAAGGATCATCCTCCATTCGAGTTTCTCGTGGAATTTTAGAATGTTTCCCTCCTATAAAAAAACATTTCAACTTCCAAAAATAACATTTGAAAGAGGTGACCGTTGCTCTCCCTCTTTAATACACTTTTACAACCCTTCACTATTTGTTAATTTGACAACTTAACACTTTTTGCACATTTTGAAGATTTTACTACCTAGACCCCTAAATACTATTGAAAAAATGACCAATTACATCAGAACATGGTCTTATAGACCTTCTTAAGAAAAAATTCCTCCAAAACTATAATCTAGACCTTATTCAACCTTAAATGGATTAACAACTTTAAATGGTGCTCCTGCACCAACTCCTCCCACGTTGATAGCACTGATTTAAACTATTTTGGTTTTCATTTGTATTTCTAAATTACCTCATTAGTAAAGCTACCTCATCACATATTTTGTCTATTTATGAAGCCTTGAATGACATATATTTCATTTATTTTAATGGATACATTTTTAAGGAACTAATATTCATCTCATTACAATGCTACAGGTAAAATTATCCGCCATGCCGAAGAAATGAACAAGGAAGAAACTAACAGAAGAGGAGCTCCAAACATTCAAAGAAAAGGAGAGAGAATGGTTGAGGGAATATTGTGAAAATAAGAAATTGGAAATGATTGATGAAAACAAGCCAATTAGAGAGGAACCTCAGCCATTAAAAAGAGAACAAAAATTGGCAGCACAAAGGGAACGAATGCAAAAGCGTCGTGCTAGGATAGATGCAAATACCGTAGTTGGAGACACACCCTCTACTGCAAGTGAATACGAAGCGACACCATTAATCACAAGTGAATATGGAGGGACACCATCTACCACAAGTGAATACGGTTGGACGCCATCCATCGCATCTCAAGTTGAGAGTACATCATCACTCAGATTTGACGAAGAAGGTATGCCATCATCCCCATGTAAACCTCAAGGTATGTCTTCTACTCCACCCTCAATTGAAGGTACGCAATCTAGCCCACCTAAATTAAATATTGATGAAATTTCTAATGTTGAGATGTATGTACCTAGGAGAACACCACCTAGAATTTTGCGTAGAAAGCAAAAGTATTTGATTAATATTGATGAGGATATTTCAAAACACATGGAAGGTAAGATTTCAACATGCTCTTGTAGAAGATATGTTGATAAGATTTGGAAATTATTCTTTGAAAGGCTAAATGATACCGCAATATTTCAACTATTTGTTGAAATGATGTGGGGTTTAAAGTATAGAAACATCATGAGGACTCTTGGGTTAAGAACATCGAATGCATCAAGTGAAAACACTATTGTGAAGAATCTAATGGATGCTTATGAGATTGTGGGTAAAACCTCACACTCAAAGGATAGTAATTTGTCACCTGACATGTCATTACATCGACTTTGGTAAGCTATCAAACAAAGAGAGCTCATCTCATTAAAAAGACAAGTGAAAAAATGAGAATTAGTAGAAAAAAATTATCAAAAGTTGTTCAAAGGCGGCAGAGAATTGAGGGCACCGATTCAAATGAATTATGGGAATTCTTGGGGAGATTGCCACAAAAAGATCAAAAATTTGTTGAAGCATTGAGAACACTAATTAAATATTATTGGAAGAATAATACAAGGCCATCTCTGAATCAAAGGGATGTCGTAAGAAGGAGAATCGGTAGTTAGAACCATTAGCCACATCCAAAGAATTTTTTGGATACGACTCAAACCCAATTTTTTCATAAATTTCAAAATGATTATCCTCAAATTAGTATTCCTCAAAGATTTTTTGAAATGCTTAAACCTTTTTATGTCAAGATAAATCAAACATGCACTACTTGTTGTTGTAGACTACATATTTAATTCTCTAACCATTATGATGTTTATCATTCTATATGTTTAGATTTGCATACTAACGATGGTTTGTAGGATTGTGGCATAGAAGCCCCACCAAAATATTCAAGAGAGTTCTTAAATCAAAAAATTTATGTGAAATAGAGGATGGCCAAATATTCTAAAGGACAACATGCTTGGATGGTTCATGCGAGTGTTGCGGTGACTTGCAATGAATGCCAATATGTCAACATATGGAAAGCACAGATGAGGTGGGATAGAAACTAGTAGAGTTTGGGAAGTATAAAACAATGGCATGATAGGTTGCAAAAGATGGGTCTCAAGCAAAAAGGTGTGATTTGGTTATTCAAAAGACTCTAGGGTATCATTTTATGTCCATGTTTCATGGCAATATAGTGTATGAGTATGCAAGTCATGCCCATAGAGCCTGATGGTTGGACACACAATTCAAGCTATGTAAGGACACCTTTCCAATTGGAAACATAGTATTAGTGGTTGAATTTGCAGAGAAATACACTCTATAGCCACAACGTGAGGTGCAGTCATAGTATTACAACTGCACACAAGTTTCAATATTTGTGCACATAGTATTCATTCATGCAGCTGATAGTATAGAGGACCAAAGGAAGGTATTGAGGGAGTATCACATTTACATTAGTGATGATCACACACATTCTCTAGAGTTCATGCAAGGTTGCTTACAAATGTTCTACAATGATTTGGCTCAAAGGGGCATAACATATAGTCGGCATATAATATGGTCAGATAACTGTGCAGCACAGTTCAAGAATGTGTGCATGTTCTACTAGTTGTGCAGGATGCATCTCACTATAGGTGTCCAACATATGTGGAAATTTTGTGAGGTCGAGAATGGAAAGGGGGAGCATGATGGTGTAGGAGCAAGCATGGAAAGAGTATTAGCACGAGAAGAGTTAAAGGATAAAGACAGTGCAAAGTTGACAGATGCAAGATCAATCGTTGAGTGGTGTAATGCTTTGATGGGTCCAGGTAATGAAGGTATGTCTTTAGTTCGTAGATTTTTTTGGTTGATGGATGATACTAATGTTGCACCACATGAGGATTGTTCTACACTAACAAGATTGAGTGATCTACACTCTTTCCTTAGCTCAAATGCAAGTTCATGGAGTATCGATAAACGTAAGATGCCATGCTTTTGTTCTTCATGTACAATGCAAGCCTAGAATGATTGTGAGTCAGGGGAGTGGGTTGAAAAATGGTTGACAAGTTATCTTAGCCCACTTCACACTTATCACCCTCTAATGGCATTGGAACTAACATGGATGGAATCATCGGTCGACTTTGACCATGTATCAAATCTAGTTCAACTAGGTAATATATCTACTTTCTTAGTTTTTGAAATTCCATATTGTTATTTGACTTTGTACTGTATTCATAATGTTGACTAATTTCAAGTGATTTGTTGCACATATCAATGAGGGGCATGTTTATGCAGTTATTGTAAATGAAGACAACGAAGAGGGAATAGACTATTACTTGTGTCATTGTGTTGAGGCCAAAAAGAAATTGGAAGCCCTAGTTATAGATGGAGAAAACATCAAATACCCTATAGGCTCAATTGTTGTTACTAGAATGTGGCTTAGAAGGTACCCACATAAGAGTGTTAAACAATGGTTGTTTTAGGACTTTGACATGCATCGTAAGATTCTTCATTACTTGAACCTTGTTGTGGCATCCAATGTTCATTTGAAAAAATATGGGGGTATACGTTTGAACAAGGCCTTGTGGAAGGTCTGTGAGTCTGACCATGAGGTAATACTTGACACAATAGAGTAGAGCAGACTCAGATGGTTCATTGGATTAATTTGTAAGTATATGCACAATGGTTCTTACTAATTTATACCTGTATGCACATTAATTTTTTTGATGCCAATGCTATCATCTTATTTTAATTTGCGTATGTATAAGTAACCTGATAAAAATTAATTGGTGTCCCCTTACAGAAAATGTAGATTTATGAGTCATCCAAGAGAATCTCAACCAAAAAAGCAATGCAAATTTATTTGCATATCTGTAAGTAACCTTATCATGAGCACCAATGATGTAGACATTATAAGAGCATCTCAAATTTCAAGATATTCTATTCATGAGAGGTGTTCTGTGCAATAGGTATCTTGGAACTCCCAGTGAAGATGTATGACCAGGAGTGACTAAGTTGAGAGACTACCGCACCTATCTATTGTTGGTGTAATTAATTATTAATTACACTTTACATGAGTTTACTTAGGCATTATTTAATTCGTAGGTTATAGGTTGTTATCCTTATCTTGTTGAGGTATCTTTTTGCTCAAGATAAGATTAGGGTTATGCATCTTTGCTTTAATAAAGAAAATTATCTCTTGTAATTATTGTACTTCGAATATATCAATTTGCACATCTTCATGCAATCTCTCTACTTTTTTTGTTTTTCTCTTCTATGGAAGGCTTTTTCTGGTTTTCATTTCAGATATTGGTTTCTAACATGGTATCAGAGCCTCGATTTGTAGGCCCTTCTTTGCTTTTTTGGAGGAATACATTGCAAAGCTCATTCGGGGTCCCTCGAGGGTTTTATTCCTTGAGCATATTTATGGAGCATCTTGGATCAGTTTAGGGTTTTCCATTCGATTCAGAGTGCTTGAAAAAGTCAAAAATGGCTTTTATTTCATTCATTTTGATCACCATTTGCCAAATTTGCGAGGGTTTCAAGCTTGGTGATTTTTCTAAGAGATTTGCAGGTTACCTAATTTTTTGGGCAGTTTGGGCCAAAACAGACCTCGTCGTTGGATTCACAGTGCCCAAAAACCCCTATTTTCATATAAATTTTGTCCAATTTGGACACATTTGACTATAGAGGTAAAAAAAATTGTCTAATGGCCATATAGCCCCAAGACACATTTTTTGAGGCATCATTTTCAAAAAAATAAAAAAAATAATTAAAAAATCATTTTTTTTAAAAAAATCTAGCGCTACCCATTTTAATGGTGACTCCCACCCACCCACCACCCGGCAGCCACCAGCCACTACAGCGCCACCACTAGCCGTCAGCCTACCACCGATGATCTCTGCTCGCACTCTGCCTGCTCCTTTCAGCCCTCGCGGGCTCCGTGATGGTCATATTAGGAATCGAGGGCTTCGCTGAGCTCCAGCCCCCGCCGCCTGAAGCACCTACCTTGGTCACATGGGCGACCAGGGGCTTAGTCCCTGGAGCCTGTCACCAACCCCCTAGTCTGCCCAGGCGACTAGGGGCTTTATTTTTTTAGCCCCAGAGCGCTGTAGAGGACCATATTGGGAAAAATTGGAGCATTCTCGCAAAAATGGGCGTAACTTGGGCATACAACATCCTTTTTTTGTAAACAAGATATCTTCAAAAATTTGTTTCAAGGTTCTACGCAATGGTGCAGGTCTGATTTTTTGGTTTTTCTTTTTTGATGTCTTTTTCGGCCTCGGAAGTCACATGTTGCCGTTTTTACTCTAGGAGACCTATCTTTTGAATCGCTTATCCATTTTTCACAATTCAAGCAGCATCAGAAAGTTGGTTTTGGCCTCTATGTAGATTTGAGGTCCTTTTTAGAATATGTGTACCTTATTTTGTGCATGCATTCATTTTTTGTTTCATGCACTAGGTTTGCATTTTCGCTTATATTTTTGTAGTTTTTGCATGTTTTGCATTCTCTCCTTTTGCAATCATTGGGTATTGTAATAACGAACTGAGATAAAGTTCCATTAAGGGGGGGTTTCTTGCATCACACTCTCATATTGGTGACAACTCTCATGAGTTTATCTGGTTTCATGTTGTTTCTTATAGCTTCTTTCTTGCTTAGCTAGACACATCTTTGGTTTGCATCGGTTCACACTTCACATTGGGAGTTTATGGTTCTTGATCCGCATTGGTTCAGATCCTTCTCAGTTTGAGGGCCATGTTTTTATGGTTAATGTTCCAAAATGTTGATGGTACTCATCTTATGGGGCAGTTTTAGTTTCATTTTGACATCAACATCGAGACACAACTTCCAAATTTTGTCATCATTATGAGTGGCTTCATTCTTTCATCTATTGTTGCTTATAGATTCCATGTTTGTTCTAGTATATGAGTTTCCAGTGTTCCTTGGCATCGGGTCTATTGTTGCATTTGTGATTCCGTTATGGTTTCTTGCAAATAGAAGTATCTTTCCTTGCTTGCCAGATTTGGGGTTCCAGTGTTGCTTCATCAGAGTTCTTCCAGTGATTCTTTGTAGTAGTTCATCTCATTGAGGGGGAGTTTTTCCCACTGGGTTTTCTCTCTCTTTGCATTTGTAAATGGGCACTTGATCAGGCCTTTGTTGTCAAGACCCATCTCACATCATTTGCATAATAATTTTCTTCTCCCTAAGTTGCACTTATGGGGGGTTGTTGGTGTAATTAATTATTAATTACACTTTACATAAGTTTACTTAGGCATTATTTAATTCCTAGGTTATAGGTTGTTATCCTTATCTTGTTGAGCTATCTTTTTGCTCAAGATAAGATTAGGGTTATGCATCTTTGCTTTTATAAAGAAAATTATCTCTTGTAATTATTGTACTTCGAATATATCAATTTTCACATCTTCATGCAATCTCTCTGCTTTTTTTGTTTTTCTCTTTTGTAGAAGGCTTTTTCTGGTTTGCATTTTAGATCTTGGTTTCTAACATCTATAAGTTCCTTCCATCTATTTTCATTTCATTTCTATTTTGGATGTTGTTTCTTTTTCTTCTTTTACTTTGTGTATCTGTAACTAAACTACTAAAAATTGATTGGTCTCTCCTTATAGAAAATGCTGATTTATGAGCCATCAAAGAGAATCTCAGCTAAAAAAGCAATGGAAAATCCTTATTTTGATGATCTTGACAAATCTCAATTATGATTTCAAGCCATTCTAAAAGAGTGTGTGAAGTTTTGCGAGGGAATCTCAAGATACTCATTTGAAGTTAACCTCATAATGAGAACATGTGATGTAGACATTATAAGAGAATTTAAAATGCATGAGTGACATTGTAAAATATCTATGTGAATAGAGTACCTAGGGCATTGTAATGAGATTTACTTGTAATGATATTTACTAAAATATTGAAATTTGGTACAAGGGCACCAAGGTTATTGAGCAAATTTGGTTCATGGAAGTCTTAAGTTAGTTTTGTGTTTTGAGTTTTGTCAATTGAATAAGGTCATATTAGACCAATTTATTTATAATGTAGTAAGTCATGTTAGTTACAAAAACAACAGTTAGGCACGATTAGAAATATGTAGAATCATTTGTAAAAGCTATTTAAAGCCTCTTGGAGGCTCAGGCAAAATGTAATTTTGCTGATAGAAGAAATTCAAAATTGAATTTACAACATTTTCTTAGTATTTTGTTGAGTTTTCTGAACTTTATTTCCCTTGTATGGACCCGTAAAGGTCCTTCTTGCTATGAAACCTTTTGCATTGTGTGGTAGTGTGAAGTAGCTTTAGTTTACATAATTTTGGAGGTACTAAGACAAAATATTGAGTGAGTTCTCTTCAGTACTCTACTACTCCCTTGATTTAACACCGTTTGCTTATTAAGGGTCTTCTAAAGTGTGGATCTGACCCATTCCACTTTATGTTTCCATTTTTTCTTGTGAAATGGTTCACGTGAAAAGTGTAATCTAACTGTATAGGGGATTTGGAAGGCTGAGAGGTCATTTTGGTCAGTTTTGAGTGATGCCCTAGGGATGGGCAGAGCAAAATGCATGTGAAAATGGAGGTTTTATGAATGGTTTTAGTGAAATGTTGATGGATTTGGCTTGGTAATGGCATAGAATGTCTATGAAAACCTAAATAGGTGTGTTGGAAACAATTTCAAAGTTTGGAAAGCTTGGTTTATGGTAGATCTAGTAAAACCCTAGTTTTATGCATGAAAAGGGAGGGTTTGTTGGGACAACACCCTAGAAGCCTTGTGTTGGTGTAATGATTAGTGAATTTGACGTTTTGAGTCAAAATTAGTGATTTCCAAGGGATTGTGTGATTACAAGAAGTTTAAAAGGTACTTTGTTTGGAAAAGTGGGGTAATTCTAGTAGCGTTTTAGGAGGTCAGTTTGTTGGTTCTCCATGATGGCACAAAGAATCTTATGGGGATCTTTTGTGAATCTTGTAGTAGTACTGTCGTAAGTCTCTAGTGATGATTTGTTGGCCTTTGTATAGCCTTAGCAGTAGGATAACTTCATTTGTTGAATATTGAAGGCTACAAGCCTTTTGAGTGTGTTTTGAGAAATTGAGTGTTTTGGTGATTAAAGATTGGGTTCATTGTTTTAGAATTGATTAGTTAATGTTGAAAAGAGTTCCTCCACCTTGAATTGCATCAATAATCCCTCTAACATAACAAACCCCAAAACCCTCTTCTTTTACAAGTTAGGCAAAGGTTTATTGAAAACCCATACTCCAAACCTTCCCACAACCAATGAAAGCCTAAACCACCTTCAAAAAGGTCTGCACAAGCTTAAAATTTTGAGAGATATCACTGCCCCCAAAGATTTATTCAAACCCTAGTACTAAACCACCATTTTCCACTAAAAAATGCACCATTTGACATCTAGGGCATCACCTAAAAACCCTCTATTTGCCTCCCTTGCACAAAAAACTTTGCACACATGTTTTATAACCCTAACTAAGTCTTTCCATCAAGTTATAGAAGCATACAGTGGGTGAAAGGCTTAATATGACATTTTAATGCACTCAAAACTCTTAAAATAGGGTATATAGACTGACCCTTAGTAATTGGCTTCTAAAATGCACAAAATCACTTGAAATCCAACCAAACCAAAACTAAAATGGAGTTAATTTTGTTGCCAACAAAATTCCATCAAAAAGAGAGCACAATCACCTTGTACAAAACTGTACAGTTCAAGCAAACATCAGATCCCAAAGTGCAAAAGGGTAGCAATCTTTGAAGGGGTATTACTTGGAAACCATGGTGCTTACAAAATCTCCATCTAAATATATGAGATCATGTAGGGGCCCTCTACAATAACCTCTTTCAGTTTTTGTTATCTCAGAGTGGTTTTCCTATTGTGTCCAGTTTTCACTTAATGGAAAAAGTGTCAAATGCGAGCAGTGCAAAGTTGCAAAGTGATGCAACTTTTGTTCTGCAACTCGTGTGACCAAATAAATTGTTCCAACACATCTAATAGGTATTTTTATGCTAGGAATGGTCCTCTTTTGCACCCAAACATGCGGAATCACTCCAAGCTACATTCAACTGGATTGATCCCTTAAGGGTCCAAAGTGCAAAATAGCTGCAAACTTCAGCATGCTATTACTCAGATACCATGACGCTTAGAAACTTCTCATCTTATCTTATGGGATCGCATTGGGCCCCTCTACAGTAACCTCTCTTAAATTTTCACTATTTCAGAGGTATTTTTCTGTGGTGACGAATTTTCACTTGGGGAAAATATTGTCAAATACAAGTAGATGAAAGTTGCAAAGTGGTGGGTATATGTAGGATCATGATGGGCCAAAAACTGGCAATATGATGGTTATGTGGCTGACAACTATTTTTTTACCCAAAATTGATGAAATGAAAAGGGTTTTAAAGGAGATTCTCAACATTCCACTAATATAAATTATGCTTTACTTTGAATTTAATAAGTAATTATTATTCATTTTCTATTCAAATTATGACTAAAGTCCTGATTGATAGGCTGATTGAAAAACATCTATAGCTTTTAAATAATATTTAATTTTTTAAATCCAAAACATGCATCAAATTCTATGCTTCACATACTATAGGATTAAAAAAAGAAAAATTGAATTTCATGAAGTTTTGACCAAGTTAAGGTGGTCGACATATGAGTTTTATATTTTTAAAAGTTGTAATAAAAATTCATAATTAATTATTTACTTGGAAAAAAATTACAAAAATATGCATCACATCGAGACATGAGTCCTCTACTTATATCTAAAATATTATAAAAAATATTATCATTTTATTGTGGTTAGGGTGGTCGAGAACCTATTTCTTATTTTTTCTGAAATTTAAGTACCACTGCATTGAAATTTCAAATTTTGACCCAATATATATATATTTTTAAACATACCTAGTATTTTAGAAACTAAATTCAATTTTCTATAGATTCTATTCTTACACATTTTTGAAATAATATAGATAACTTATTCAAATTTTTACGTCAAGTTGCCTAACTCTGATTTTTTTGAATTTTTTTGCCACTTAAGGGCCTATTTTTTCCATGATGATCCTGCACATACCCTGGTGCAACTTTCATTCTACACTCATGTGACCAAAGGAATTGTTCCAAGATATCTAAATAGGTATGTTTATGCTAGACATGTTCCTTTTTCACATCCAAACACACATAATCACTCTGAGCTACGTTCAACTGGATCAATCTCTTAAGGGTCCAAAGTGCAAAATGGTAGCAAACTTCATCATATTGTTACTTGAATACCGTGATGCTTAGAAACTTCTCATCTGATCCTATGGGATCATGTTTGGCCTCTCTAAAATAACCACTCTCTATTTATCCTATCTCGATGGCATTTTCCCATGGTGGCAAATTTTCACTTGGGGAAAAAGTTGTTAAATGCAAATAGTTGAAAGTCGCAAAGTGGTGCAACTTTTGTTCTACAGCTCGTGTGACCAAACGAACTATTCCAACACATCTGAATAGGTATTTTTACACTAGGCATGGTCATTTTTCGCACTCAAACATACAAAATCACTCTAAGCTACATTCAATCAGATCGGTCCTTTAAGGGTCCAAAGTGCAAAATGGCTGCAAAGTTCAACATGTTATTACTCGGATATCGTGACACTTAAATTTTTTTTGTCTAATCCTATGGGATCACGTTGGGCCCCTCTATAATAATCTCTCTCATTTTGTGCTATTTTCGAGGCATATTCCCATGGTGGTGAATTTTCACTTGGGGAAAAAGTTGTCAAATATAAGTAGTTAAAAGTTGCAAAGTGGTGCAACTTTCGTTCTGCAACTCGTGTGACCAAACAGACTATTTCAATGTATCTGAATAGGTATTTTTACGCTAGACATAATCCTCTTTCACACTCAAACATGCAGAATCACTCTGAGCTATGTTCAACTGGATCGATCTCCTAAGGGTCTAAAGTGCAAAATGGCTACAAATTTCAGCATGTTGTTACTCGGATACCATGATGCTTAGGAACTTCTCATCTAATCCTATGGAATTGTGTTGGGCCCCTCTACAATAACCTCTCTCATTTTTTCTATCTCAGAGGCATTTTCCTGTGGTGGCGAATTTTCGCTTGGGGAAAAAGATGTCAAATACAAGTACTGTAAAGTTGCAAAGTGGTGTAACTTTTGTTCTACAACTTGTGTGACCAAACGAACTATTCCAATGCGTCTGAATAGGTATGTTTACACTAGGAATGGTCCTCTTTTGCACCCAAACACGTGGAATCACTCTGAGCTATATTCAATTGGATCGATTCCTTTAGGGTCCAAAGTACAAAATGGCTACAAACATCAGCATACTACTACTCATATATCGTGATGGTTAGAAACTTCTAGTCTAATCTTATGGGATCATGTTTATCCTCTCTACAATAACCTCTTTTAGTTTATGCTATCTTAGAGGAATTTTCCTATGGTGGTGAATTTTCACTTGGGAAAAAAGTTATCAAATGCAAGTAGTTGAAAGTTGCAAAGTGGTGCAACTTTTTTTTTATAGCTCATGTGACCAAAAAAACTATTTTAATGTGTTTGAATAGGTATTTTTATGCTAGGCATGGTCCTCTTTTGCACCCAAACATGCGGAATCACTATGAGCTATGTTCAGCTAGAACAATCTTTTAAGGGTCCAAAGTGCAAAATGGTTGCAAACTTCAGCATGTTGTTACTTAAATATCGTGATGCTTAGAAACTTCTCGTCTGATCCTATGGGATCATATTGGGCCCCTCTACAATAATTTTTCTCAATTTTTTCTATCTTGGAGGCATTTTCCCATGGTGGTGAATTTTCACTTGGGAAAAAAGTTATCAAATGCAAGTAGTTGAAAGTTGCAAAGTGGTGTAACTTTTGTTCTGCAACTCGTGTGACTAAACAAACTATTCCAACACATTCAAATGGGTATGTTTACACTATAAATGGTCTTCTTTTACACCTAAACATGTAGAATCACTCAGAGCTACATTCAACTAGATCGATCCCTTAAAATTTTATGAATAAATATTCAACAGGCTCCCTTCGGGTGTATTTTTTCTCTAAATATCGCCCATGCATCGCAAATAAGTCCTCGACCATTTTTCAAAAATTTGCTGCCCCCTCCATGTGTCTGCTTTACACTCCCCGAATGTTTACTTTCCTTCACATCTCGAGAATCCCTGCTATGCTTTCACGTGTCGTAGCTACGAACCATTTTGATCATTCTTGTTTGCTTCCTCATCAGGCCTCACTCGAGTGTCATGTAGCTCTCATTCCCAAAAAAAATTAGTAGGCCCCATGATCGACATCTGCAATGAACTTTTACTACATGTCTACTTTGCACAATCTTTTAGTGAAAGGATGAAATAATGACTACAGGTAGCGAAATGTTGCCAGGCATCTCTTTTGCACCTAACCGATGATCGCTTTCCTCCACTTTTGGATAGAGCTCTTCCCACATGACATGTGTCACCTTAGCACAAGTCTTCAATGGGGAAAGATAAAGATTCACATGGGCAACGCTATGCGACCACATGTCTCTTCGGCAACCTTTGTATTTGGGTGATGAATCAAGCAAACCAAATGTTGCAACTAGCTACTACGTGTCATAATTACTTCATGGGATGATGTCACTTGTCTATTTGACCTTGCCAAGACCACCGCCATCATTTGGAAGGGATGCACCTGAGCTTGGAATGACCAGATACTTGGTTTTGAATCTTTTCTATTGCAATAGCTTGGGGAATATACTTATTTTTGCATCATTGCCAGAGATCACAAAATCTTTTCTTTTACTACTCTCTAAGGCGGTGGGAGTTTTCTGCTATATATACTTCGCTGTGTTTTGAGAGAAAAATTCTGGATTTTGAAAGAACACTAATTTTAGGAAAAGACACCAGGCCTTTATTACTATTTTATTTTTTTGCAAAATACTTTTAGAATGTGCCAATTGTTTGGCTTTTCTATTCTTTCATGCTATTTGATTAAACTTTAAATTGTGTTGCTATTGTCTGGATGTTTCATTTGAAAACTTTTATATATTGAATGCAAGATTGTTGATCTAGATCATGTCTAATGATTCTTCTTAGCAGTAGGAATGTATGCAATGTTATTTTATGTCAATGAATGGATTATCTATACTTTAATCTTCATTTTCTACCTTTCTAGAACACTACAAATACCAATCAGGCCCTTAGATCTATGATTTATCGTGCCTATCATTAAGTCTCAGCACATCGCCTTAGGTTATACTTTATTTTATTATATCTATTTATTTTTTCCTTTCCAGAACCCCATTATAGAAGAAGTCGGCTTCTATAAAAACCTGGAGGTCACTCAGTTTAGCACAAAAGGTCCCCCATAAACTGAGTTTCCCATAAGACATTGTTACCTTGTCAAATTTTGGCATCAACAAAGTCCAAAATGCAAAAGGGAAGCAATCTTTGACAAACTATTACTAGAAAAATGTGATGCTTACAAACTCTTCATCTAAGCCTACAGGATCTCTTTGGGCCCCTTTATAATAACCTCTCTTGATTTTTGTTATTTAAAAGTTTTTTTCCTATGGTGTCCAGTTTTCACTTGATGGAAAAAGTGTCAAATGCAAGCAATGTAAAGTTTCAAATTGGTCCAATTTTTATTTTTCAATTCGTGTGACCAAAAAAATTGCTCCAATGTGTCTTGATAGGTACGTTTACACTAGGCAGGGTCCTCTTTCATACCCAAACACACAAAATTGGTTTGAGCTACTTTCAACCAGCTTGATCCCTTATGATGGCATGCAAAACAATCAAAAAGAGAAACATACGCACAACGGTTGATTAGAATCCATTCTTGTAGAATGGTTTTATCTTTGATTAGAATCCATTCTTGTGGAATTCTCTAAGTAATTTCCAAGCAACTTAGAAGTAGATTTCTGAAATAGATCTAAAGTTGCTCATACAAGGGTTTGAGTGTAATATGTTGAAATAGGCCATTCCACCTATTGTTCAAGTTGTGTCTTAGTGAAATGGGTCTAATGTAAGTAGGATAGGGATTAGGAATAAGAAAATGGCATTGGTAAAGGCATTGGAAGAGATTACTAATGCTGCCCCTATTAAAAATTTAGAAATGAGGCCCCTTAAAAGCAAGGCTAGAAGAGGTGAAAAGAAGAAATTGCTTGAAAATAAGTTAGAATAGATTGGAAATAGGGTGAGGTTGTGGAGTTTGATGTGTTCAAAAGGTCTAAAAGGATAGGGGAGGTCCAAAGTATGTTATGACATGATGCCCTAGTTGGGAAAACAAGGGTTTTGAATGAAAAAGAGAGGTTTGAGGGAGTAAAAGTGGGAAATGTTAGGGGGAAACATAATTTGGTGGTGAATTATGTTTGTGCAAGAAGAATGAAGAGTGTTGGAAGAGTTTTTGAGGTTTTATGAGGTTCGAGTTTGGGTTCAGGGGTTCGGTACATTTTGGGTTCATTGGTACAAAAAACATGTAAAATATATATATGCAGCCTATAAGCATGAATTAGGATTAGAATATCACATAACATCATATAAACAACAAAACCACCATAACCTTGAATTTCATTTAAAACATGCATGATAATTATTCATTGTTGAAACTTGAATTGTGATAGCTTGATATACTGAGTCTATTGATGCTAGATTTCAATTTATATGATTTTGAAAAAAGAAGCCAACTAAGTAGAGTTATTAGTGTTCTTCAACAATCATAAGAATTTGTTTAGTACACTAGCCATTTTGATGTATTCTTGTAATCTCAAACACTATTTTGTATCATTGTTACATTGGTCTTGAGAGTGGTAGCTTAATATAGCTCCACAATAAAAAATTTGGTTTACCTGTGCAGTGTAATAGTGGCATAAGTAGATTTTTCTTTCAAAGAACCAAAAGGTGACTGGACAATTGAAGTGTATAAACACATATCTTTTTGTAATATCAAGGATACTTTTTAACACTTCCATGCATTGTTAATCTAAAAGGAAAATTATTTTTCCTAATTTGTATGCAGCCATTCTTTTGACATTGTCAAAAAGAGCAAAGCTTCCTGAATGATGCAAAGGCATGGCCAAGTAGTTATAACTATTCACATGAGAGAAGAGAGATGTTGGAGAGTACATCAAGTTAGTGAGAATAGAAGTGTAATGTGTTTTAGTTTGTAGTATTCCTCTATTTCTCTATAGATGTGTGATAAATTCTTAGTTCAATGATGCAAAACAGTTTTTGAAAACAGAAAGTTGTCACAATCTGCTTTCAATCTAGCAAGAAAAAATGAAAGCTCAGCCTCTTGGAATGAAAATGCTTGTTTGCAAAACAAATGAATAAGAATGAGGTAGTTAAGGTGTTTGAAGTGATTTAGAGGTCACTTTTAGGGTTCCCTTGGGCATGGGTCAAAGTCAAACTCCATAAAACATTAAAAAAATGTTTTAAAAAACACTTTTTGGATGCCTAGGCATGCGGGTTCTGTCTTGGTTCATGTGGGTTATGTCTGGGTTCTGCTTGGGTTCTCTTGGGTTCTGCTTGGGCGAAACAGACCTAAAAAAGAACCCTGGTTGAACCCACAAGCGAGCCGAACTAGGACCCGAACTAGGAGCAAACCAGGACCAAAACTAGAGCTAAAATAGAAGAACCTGGTAACATAGATAATGTGTCAAGAAGATGACTACTTCATCTACTTTGAATATTATGTTTTGCAAGTGTTGTGAAGATTATGTATCCTTTGCTTAATTGAGTTGTTCTAATCAAAGGATTAAATATATTGGAACGCTTTTATGAATCATTTCATGGAATACCAATTGAAAATGTGTTTTTTGTTTTTAGATAAAGTGTTTAAGTATTAATCAATTAATTTATTCAAGACAAACCATGAAGGATGTCCAGCAATGATCAATGCTAGGGCTAACCAATTAATAAGTATACACGTGAATAATTCAAGCATGTACATGTGAATAAGGGAAGCACAAGTCACAAACATGTAAGCCTTGAAGTATACACACGAATACATAGTATACACAATTTAATACAAAGTATATGCATGAATACAAGGTATATGCATGAAAATGCATAAGTCGAAAAGTATACATTGGAACACATGTAAGTCACAAAGTATACACGTAAGTTGTAAAGTATACACTTGAATACATGTAACTCATATCTATTGAACCATGAATTTATAATGCAAATATGGACACCATAGATAAAAAAGATTTGTATTAACCAAAGAGCCATGTATGCATACATCAATTTATATGTCGATATAAGTATAAAATATAAGTACAAAATAGGCATATAAGCTTATGTGAATGCCATATAAGCATACAATGTCAAATATATCCAATACAAAATATGTACAAAACTTCCATGTAGGCATACAACAAAGGGCCATGGAATCAAAATTCATTTCTCTCCATGCTCTAAAAATAAATTATTTCCCTTTTCTTGTCAATCCAATGGCGATAAGTCTATCACTCATTAGTGTTGTGCTCGAGGAGTGCTCCTGCTGCTCCTCCTAATATTAAGTTCTTGGTGAAGTTTTAATTGTTACAATAAGAAGTAAAGACATTAATATATAGAAATTACATTATAAAAAAATGATATATTTAACAAAATAATCACTTACCGTCATTTCACGATCACTCTCCATGAGGGAAATATTCGCACACCCATGCAGAGGCATGATCAAGCCCTATATAAACCATCCAAATAGAAATTAAACTACGAATCAATAATGGTTTGATTTTTCACTAGAACTAACATCTATAACAACAAATATAAATTGAAATTTAGTAATTTTCCTCATACCTCCCCTGTTAGAGCCATCAAGGATTGTATAGCGGATGAAACACTGATATCCATTGCCCTCATAACATTTGGCGGTGTTTCTGTCACCAACATCTGAAAATAAAACAACATATTATTCAATCACAAAAACTACAAAGTGATCCACGTCATGACTTATAATGTATGAGATTGTATAGGTATTTTCATGATGTAATAAGGCTTAAATAGCCATTTTTGAGTTTGTAATGGTCTTTGGTAGTCGTTTTAGGCATAAATTGTAAAGTTGTAGAATCTTAACAAAAGTTGTCAATCAATGTTGTAAAAATGCAAAAAGGTGACAAGCAAATGCAATTGGAAGTTGCTCCTAGACTTATTACTTATGCTCTGTGAAGTAATTGCATCACTGGTTATGTTGAATTTCTAAACAACTATATTGTAGTTGAAATTTTGTCATCTATCAACATCTAGTTATTAGTTATGGAATGTGAAGTAATGCTTTGATTTTGAATGATGTGCAATGGAACGTAATCAACAATATGAATATAAAATACAAAAATCTATTAGATACAATTCATTAGTTAAACTCTTTACTCTATTACCTGTGTGTAGGTTTGAGTAAATCCATTGGCACTAGGAGGTGTTCCCTCGAAACCTCCAATATTAGCCTATTCAACATCCAAAATCACATATTAAAATACGATTTGTAAAACAATGCTATTCACATGTAATAAATTTATATTTTTTTACTAGTTACATACCCTACAGATAGGTGTACTACATAAATAAGCAAGTGGAGGGCCGGGGTATCCAATCTCAACACCGTGACCCTACAATTTTATTAAAATCATAAAACTAAAATAGTTAATCTTGCATTTCAAAATCAAAATTCAATAAATTAAATTCAATGAATATGCTAACTTTTACCTAAGTATCAATGCCATATGCCTCATGCAAAATGTTGACTGCCTTCTCTATATCCATAGCTATAGAGGGATCCTGTATAGTAGAGTGTCAGTGGAGTCATATGAACAAGTTGCCCTGGAAGATTGACACACATGGGTTCAAAGACCACAACTCAAAGACTCCCCTGGATGGTGCTATAGAATAGGGCTAGTATGTTGGATGACACTATGGGTCAAAGTGTTAATCGCCTAAAATGTCTCTACATTGGCACTCTCCTTCACGACGAAAGGAAAAACAACATGCTCATGAGGCATCCTAGCGAGAGCTCATCTCCCTTGCCATGTAGGATCCGACTGTGCACTGGGTCTATCCTAATCTGACCCCCCACCTCTCCCCTGGAAGTCCCTCATATCAAAATAATTTGGGATTTTGTTCAATATAAACTCATTGTATAGTTTCCTAAGGAAATATTGGGGGACTTCACAATTGTTGCATGGTGGGTAATCAAAAACCAAGTAACACCTATCATAAAAATATTTCCTAATCTATTGGTGGTGGCACCAATGAATAGGAAACCTATTCACATTGAGGGTAAGATTTTAATTTGTGCGTGGGTCAGTGAATAATGAGCACAAATCACCTTTTGTAATTTTTAAATCCTTTACATCTTTATATGATAGTTTATCCACGTAATAGGCGTGTTTGTTGTTTATTTCTACCCTTTTTCAATGTGGGTATTTTTTCCTTTTTTCTCAATGTTTTTCTAGGGTTAAATGTGTATTTTTCCTCTTCCACAACCAAAGATGCCATGGATTTAGATGAAACTATTTTGGTTTTGAAGGGGGCTTTCTATAGCTTCCCAGTGCTTATTTTTTCTCGCATCATTGTTGTAAGTTTTCTACAGCAATGACTGAATTTTTTGAAATAATGGCTCATCTCTTCTTTGAAAGGGTTTCGTCATTTTTGAAAAAATAGCTTGATCAACCATTAAATTTTTACCATATTTTTCAATTTAATTAAATTCATTTGACCATTAGTTTTTCATTTTTTAAAATTTTGTAACAATTATTTTTAAATATTTTTTAATCAAATCCATCATTTTTTTTCTTTGATCATGATTTTTAAGGAATTTTTTAGGAAACTGTGTAAAATCAATTTTTTTAGGTGAGAATATAATATTATTAAAATATTTTTCATTATGATGAATACAAAATGTCTTTAATATGAATAATATTTAATTATGTTAGAATTTTTTTCTAATTTTTAAAAATATTTTTAAGTTTGTTTTAAATGGGTAAGAGAGCTATTGTTATCTATTATTTTTCATGTGTTAGTTTTGGAATATGAGAATGATGGTCATGCAGACCCTAACTCTGCCTGGCTTGAATGATTTGGAGTGGCTAACCAACAACATTAGAACAATGTGAAGCACCACCCACTTTGGGGGTTTGGCATCTCTGCTCTCGAAACTCAATTTTCTCTGGCTTGTCAACACATTTTTTGTAAATATTGTGAAAATATAGAACAATTCTCTACCCTTGAAAAGAAGGATGGATACTTTCTTCCTTAATTTTTTTTAAATTAACCTTACCTCCTTCTTTTCTAATATCTTTTATTTTTTATCCATTTGCAAGGAACTGCTCTATATTACTTATGAGATTTGATATGCTCTTTTGTTAACCCTTCATATTTTGTTGCAATTTTTTTTACCCCAAAATTTAATCAAAATTTTTGAATTTTAGATTTTGGCTAGAGTGAAAATTTGTAGAGGATTATGTTTCCTCTAAAACATCCTTTAGAAAAAAATTAATTTCTTCAATATTGATTGTCAAATTTATAGCTAAAAGTGGGGTGATCCCACAATAGTGGTTTACAATTTTTGGCCAAACTGGACACTAAAATTATTATTTTTAACTAAATCTTCACATTCAGGCACCTATAGCAGCTAAACCGTGAAGAGTTTGAAGATGATGCAAACTAGAGTCGCGCCAAATTTTGTCTGTAGATTCTAAAAGTATTTTTTTCAAAAATTTTGGAATTAGATTGCACTTCTTTTTCCATCTCCCACAAAAACTAGTTTTTTTCATAAAACAACATTTTTAAAAAGTGACACACACCGTATAACGCATAACTTTTTTTTCCATGAAGGATAAAATTCTAATTTTTTCGAATTTAGATTTGTAACTCCGATATCTAGTGCTTCCACTTGGTTAGACAGATTTTTATTGAATATTTTTTCTTTAATCAAGTTTCAAAGTCAAACCAATTACAATTTAGACATAGCATGACTGTATAACACAATTTTTTTTGAATATATCAAAATTCAATTTTTATTTTTTTGTTGGATCAAGGACTTCAATATCTGGTGCTCTCATATTTTTCAATTTTGTTTTTTGATAATCTACTATTTTTCCACATGTGCATAACAGAGACCTTCGTTTTCGATGAAAAACCTATGTTTAATAAAACTAAAAAAAAATATACATAATAAAACCAAAACATATTAAAATTATATTTGTTGGATAGCTTGTTCTGAGGACTACGTGATTCTAGTTGGGTTCGTGAATATTCCTCCATTTTCATCCTCAACCAGAGCTCTGAAGTGCCAAATTTTAGGGTTTTTGTGTGTCTCAGGGAGGGGATGAGGATTTAGGGGGTTTGTACGAACCCATAGGGGTTTGAGTGAACTCCTAGGGTTTCATTCGAACCATGGTTCACTCGAACCTATTCAAGGGGGTTCACTCGAACCCCTTTCATATGCATTTTTTTTGTTTTTTGGCAGAAAAAAGTTTAAGGGGTTCACTCGAACCTAGGTTCGATCGAACCCATTTTTGGTTCAATCGAACTTCTAGGTTCGTACGAACCCCTGAAATCACTTTTTTGCCATGGGGTCATTTTTTCTCAGTTCTCCTTCCTCCATCAAATTGTAAACCACTATTGTGGCTTCACCCAGTGATTACTCTAAAATATAGCTAAGAATGATCACTCCAAAATTACACTCTAATTTTCTTTCTCCATTAATTAATTATAGTTACTACATGAACGTGTAGTCTTCACCAGGCTGAAAACTATGCCTATCATATAATAATGTAAGTAATACCTTTCAGTATTTGGGAACACTTGAAAACTGTGCCATCATATAATACTGAACATTTATGCCCAAAGCTTAGGGAAAGTGTAAATAATTAATAATAATGTGAAATATTAAATAATATATTTTATTAAACAGTTTTAAATAACAATCATTCAAATTTAAAGATTAATACAATTCAATTGAGCTAAAAAAATTACAAGCATAAAAGTTTATTTCTCATAACAAGCTATTAAAAATATATAATTCAAAATTTTTTGTACTTAAAAATATTTTATGCTTTTCTGAAATTAGAATTTAGTTTACTTTTAGAATGTTAAATGATTTGCATGCAAAAAGAGAAAAAAATAAAATAGAAATGAATTTTTTTTGTACTTTAAAATATTTTATGCCTTTTTAAAAGTAGAATTTAGTTTACTTTTAGAATGTTAAATGATTTGCATGCAAAAAATAAAATAAAATTGAAAGGTTGTTTTTATATCTAAATTTTAGAAAACTACAATTAGTAATTGCTAAATTAGTTTAAATTGAATATGCAATTTTATTAAATTCATTTGTATTAGATAATCATTAATTATTTATTTAACAACTAGATAATAATAATAATTTTATGAATTTTAGTAAATTACAATTTAATTAATTTTAGAATGATCATTACACAACCTTCCATTAATGGAAGGTTGATCATTACTTTTATTTAAGTAATTGATCTTATGCTTATGGTGAAGGCTTCAATATAAAGTTCTTTATTATGAGACATGTCTTTGGATCTCAAGTATCCCCCATTTTCCAAAACATAATCAACCTTCCATTAATTATATACCTATCCTTTCATTTGGACCTCACTTAGAATTTTAATCAACCATCACCTGATTTAGATTTAGATTAAACCTTTACCAACCTTCATAACCCTCATTTATAACTATTATCATAGTCAACATACTTAATATTCCACCCTAGATTATCTCCAACCTCCATAGACATCCCAAAATTCTCTCAAACACAATCATTCCAAACCTTCATAATCATCCCAAACCTTCATAGATATCCAAAATTCTACTCAAACCCAATTTAATCATTTTCACCTATATACATAACTTTCACTTTGAAATTAGATCATAGAAAAAAACCAAAATATTTCATCCATAATGTTTCATCAAACTTATACCTCCATTTTCAACCATAGTTAAACAAAATCCAAACTAACATCCAAACCAAAATGCAAAACCATAATCCAAAACAAAATAAAATTTGTTAAGATTCAAATCTAGATCCTTCATCTTTTACATCAAGCTTATTAATTGCTTAAGAACTTGCCTATCTTAAGTGGTGTATTAAGTTATCCTTTGTCAAACTTGGATAAATTATCTTAGAGATTTAACAATTACTAAGTTAGTTAACTCCAAAATGCTCATCCAAATTTTCTTAGGAACTTTCCTATCCTATGTAAGAAACGATAAAATATCAAATCATCCCTAATCACTAAAGATCTAGATTTACTTGATTCAACTTTGATTTTCATCCATTATCATCCCTTAGTATTCCATAATATCATCATCCCAAAATAAAAAATTAGTCCAAAGTCCAAAACCTTTCAAATCCAAATCCAAACCCTCATCTCAAAAGCATCATAACCATCATACACATCCAATTTTTTGAACATCCAAATCATCACAAATATTTGGAACCTTAGACATAACCCACATCATTTGTTAGACATAATTACCCCTTAGTCCAACAAACATCTCAAATTGAAATATCAAACCAACATCCACATAACAAAACAAACATAACTAAGTCTACCCTTGTATGCCACTTACAGTGTCTCAAACTAAAAAATTAATGGAGTCAAATACATTCACAACTGGGATGCCTCCTAACTTTTTTAATTATATATCACAAGGAGAAACAAAATACCAACCAACATCCTCTCAAAGGCCAAATATAGATGAAAGTCTTGTAGTACAACCTGAATATTCACCAAGAACACAAGAATTTGCACAAAATTATCAAAACCAAGACCTCATGGAAAAAATCATCACAACAGATCGAGAATGTTTCTTGTTATAGTTAATCCAAAATGGGGCTAAACTTCTATTGGACTTTGACATAACAAAAACTATATCCACAACAACCATGGCATTTCCACCAACCACATAGACAACTTATGGGGATCACATCCCCTTAACTTATCACACAACCTTAATAACCCACATGCATTGAAAAATTCACAAAACTTGCAACAATCAAATCCCATCTCACAACCAATTCAAATCAATTCATCCAAATATCTTAGAGTAAACATACCATCAAGAGTAGTTCACTCTAGCACACTTCTTTCTACACCTCACCAACCTTTAAACCAATCCACAAATTTCATCCAACAACTTCAAGTGTCCAACCCACCCCTCAAAATCACACAAAATTCTTTCCCACCCCTCAATATTTCACATACATCTCTTCCATTAAAACAAACAACACACATACCTCCAACCCAACCCATTAGCAATATATAAACCCAAATTCTTCACATGAAAATATACAAATTCAACTTACATACCCATATCACATTACCCACATATATCTTTCAACTAATAAAATACATATCCATACAGCTCCATACATTTAACCTACATTTCAAACAATGCAAACCCCATGAACATTATGCAAGATCTTTAAGATATGAGAAACATGATTCAAGGCCTTCAAGTAGGACATCATAAAAAACCATTCATATTTGGTGACATATATCCTTACCTATTTAATAGGGCCATTACCATGGTCCCTATCCCCCAAAAGTTTGAAATTCCCAAATTCAATAAATACGAAGGGAAAGGTGATCCTAGGGAACATACTATGGAATTCTACATAAGTAGTCAAGAAGTCTCTTATAGCGATATCTATCTCATTAGACTATTCCCTCAAATTTTAGGAGGAAAGCCATTGGAATGGTTTATTCACCTTCCACATGGCTCTATTACCACTTTTAAAGATGACCAAAATTTGTGATGCACACTTCTCTATAAAATTGAACATGAAACTGCTATGTTAGACTTGTGCAATACCAAACAAAATAATGACAAGAGATTCATTTCCTTCTTACAATGATGGAGGAATCTCACTAGTATATTTCCTTGGTCTCTTCCTAAAGAAAATTGGTTGCAATCTTTGTGTAAAATCTAAATCAAGAAATAGGCTTTCATTTACAAGTACAATGTGCTAACTCATTTAATGAAATCATAGATAAAGGAGTAACCATCAAAAACTCCCTTGTAACCAAAGGTTTAGTCAAAATTTAGAAGGAAACCAATGATAATAACAACAACCAAACCAATTACAAACCTTTCTTTTGGGTTAAAAATAAAAACATAGTCAATGATGGTGAAATTGATGCTAAACATGTCTAGATTGTTAAAAAAAATGTCATCATCATCCCAAAAATCTAAAAATACAAGCTGTTCAAAATAACATCACAATCCCACAAGGATAGCTCAAGAAAAAAAATCCTAAATGAAATTACACTCTATTAGGGGAACCAATGGAGGTTGTTTTCCCCAAACTTGTCCAAGCCAATCTTATCGAGTATCTCATTACTGGGCCATTTGATGAAATTCAACCCAAATCCACATGGTACAAAGATAATGATATTGTGAATATCATAAAGTTAAAGGACATGCTACTACCAAGTGTATGAAACTTAAGAACTACATCCAAGATCACATTGATCGAGGTGAGATGGAAATTTAAGGCCACTCATCCAATTCATCCAAAAAGCAATTAGGTATCTATAAGGAACCTTTTCTTAAACATGATGAAGGAAAATACTCCACCTCCAACATGGGTATCCTTATGATTACACAAATAATGTCCAAACCTCTCCATCTTATGATTCTATTGTAGCAATATTTGAGGAATACCATTCCAGTATAACCACCATAATAATTAAAATCTCTAATTGTTCTACCACCACACATTGGGGAAGGGTAGTTGTCCAAGGTGCTCCATCCTTGTTTTCTCAACCATCAAACCAATATAACATCCTAGATCATCTTGGTAAAACACTTGCTCAAATATCCATCCTAGAACTCCTTAAAACATCTCCCATCCATAAGGAAATATTAGAGCAATCTTTGCACAAATCAGATCTCCCAAATGATATTAATGTGGAATGATTTCAAGCCATGATAGAACACCTATCCTTTCCCCATCACCTTTTATTTACAAAAAGATACTTAACATCCAAAGACACGTCTCATAATTAAAAACTTTTTATTGAAGCCTTCATCATATATTATTTATTAATAATATATATAAAAACGCTGAGAGATATCCTTCTCGAGACGTCTATTTTTAATCAATTAGTTAAATAAAAGTACCATAGATGCCTCGAGAAGAATATCTCTCGACGTTTATATATATATTTACCTGTAATCATATACCTCTTTAGTATTTTTGTTTCAATAAAATTGTTGGTTAACTATAACACCATCCTATACACTAAACTTTTGAGGATACAAAATTGAAAGGAAAAAATGGGTGGAAGATTTAAAATAGGCTTACAACAGGCGAACAATTAATCCTAATCCAAACCAACTAAAAACTAACTTCATATAGCATCATATCATTTCAGTTTTATAAAGTATCTCTTACCTTTAGATCATAGATTGCCAACATGTGGTAAAAGATTGTGTCCCCGACAAAGCATGGCCCTTTCGAAAGTAAAACAAAACCCTAATGCCCATTTCTCATTGAGAAAACGTTTTTAATAGAGAAAATTTCAACTTTTAGTTAAATATTATTTTACTGAAAATGGGTGCCTGAGCCTCTATCATGTATATAGTACATGGAGGGTTGAAGGTAGGGCGGAAAGCGTCAGTTTCTGTTTTGTGCATTTGTGCAACAAACATGCAGATAACACAGTTATTCGAGTTTGTGAGGTTTCATTCTGGAGGAACTAATGGGGTTGTGATAGCCATAGCCTTGGCAGCAGCACTAGTATTCGTATGGAGTTTGTTAAAACCCAGTAATACACCAGAGTCTAAGAAGAATCTGCGGCTACCTCCGGGGCCAGTGCCTCTACCGGTGGTGGGAAATCTTCACCTGTTGGGAAAGCTTCCTCACAGAGGACTCGCTCATCTTGCATCCAAATATGGACCCGTTATGTTCCTCCGCCTCGGCTCTGTGCCCTCTCTTATCCTATCTTCTCCCGAGATGGCCAAGCTTATTCTCAAAACTCACGATCAAAATTTTGGTACCAGGCCTCCGCTGAGTTTTGGGAGAAACGTCTTGTACGGCTCCAAAAGCTTGGCGTTTTCCGTCTACGGTACTTACTGGAAGCAAATTCGTAAAGTGGTGTCATCTCAACTGTTGGGTCCCAGAAGCCTCGATTCCTTGAAATATATGAGAGAGGAAGAAATGCACGCTATGGTCGATGGGGTTCTGGACCACTGCAACAGCTCTGCTGCTTCCTCTCCTATTAATGTTAGTAAGCTGGCTTTCGACGTCACCATGTATATGTCGTGCAGGATGACACTGGGCAAGAAGTACTCGGAGCAAGAGCTGGGTAGCAGCAATGGTGGCTCAAAGTTCAATTTCAATCAGCTGGTTCAAGAGTTTTTCTATTTAGGCGGTGCTTTTAATGTCGGTGACTTTATTCCCTGGTTGCAGCGGCTGGATGTGCAGGGTCTTATCCGTCGCCAGAAGAATCTTCATAAAATGTTCGATGTGTTTCTGGACAAGATATTAGAGGAGCACCTGCTGCGGACCAAGGCCGGTGATCAGTTCAACAGAGACTTTACTGACGAGTTAGTTGAACTCATGCTCGATAAAGGCAACGCCGGGGAAAAGTTCACAAGAGGAGAAGTCAAGGCAAACATGCTTGTATGACAACAATTTTGGCCCTATTTTTATTTATTTTTTAATGGCTGTTGTGTTTTTTTGTTTTGATGTAGATTGTCGGAATGGATATTCATATAACGTGGTAATTGACAGGAAATGCTAGTCGCTGCAATTGACACGTCAAGTGTGACAGTAGAGTGGGCAATGTCTGAACTTTTGTCAAATCATCCATCGATTATGAAGAAAGTGCAAGAGGAGCTGGAGAGAGTGGTGGGGATGAGGAATAAATACGTACAAGAGTCAGATTTGGGGGATCTGGAATTCTTGCGAGCAGTGGTAAAGGAAACGCTGAGGCTCCACCCGCCGGTGCCGTTGATGATTCCACGACAGAACATTGAGGGCTGCCAGATAGACGGTTATCACATTCCGCGTGGGTGTCGTGTTACTGTGAATGTATGGGCGGTGTCGAGGGATCGCAATGCGTGGGGCGATGATGCGGACGTGTTCAGACCAGAGAGGTTCATGGAGATGGAGAAGGATATAGATATCAGAGGGCAGCATTTTGAGATCCTGCCCTTCGGAGCAGGGAGGCGAGTGTGCCCCGGCATGCCGCTAGGATTCAAAGTGGTTCAACTTATCTTAGCCAATCTTTTGCATTCCTTCAATTGGAGTCTTCCAGATGGAATGAGCGCGAGTGATTTGGATATGGCAGAGGATTTCGGACTGTCTACGCCCAGATCAGTTCCCCTTCATGCTATTCCCACTCCTCGCGTCCTTGCATAACAAAAAGACCAATCTAGTTTGTACGTGCAACTTCGTCTTAGTTCGACATAAAATGCGTTCCCAGTGTCTTGGACGTTTGAATGGCGCCCCTTATTGTCTCGATCGTTGTTTTTCTTACTAAGAATAAAATTTAAGTTTCTTCAATTAATTTGTCAAAAATCATCAGTAATCTTTCTTATTTTTTTATTTTTTTTTATTAACATGATTTATAATGTTAATAAAATTATGATTGGTTGTTCATTTCATATTTTTATAATAGTTTTTTATTTTAATAGCTGTATGTATTTATTTATTTTATGTAAAGTGATGGAAAATAATTATACATAAGTTTTTAAGAATATTTTTCAATTTAGAAAAATATGTGGTTCTTTAAATCTATCACAATACTCATTTAGACTGATTTTGATTTTGATTTTATATGATCCGAACCTATTGTATTCTTAGATGCTCTTTTTCTAGCATGTCAACTCCACATATTCATCATACAACTACAAAAGCTCATCTTATATTTTAATTTGAATGCAAATTTTGGCTATTAAGGTTAGAAAGTAGGTAACATGTACAAAATGACTCTTAACTAGCCAATTAATGCACCTATTGACTTTCACATGAACTTGCTCTTTCCTTTTGCCAAAAAAGTCTCACTTTCCCATGATGGAGTTATTAAACCCCCAATCATAGAAATAGCTTCTCCGATGGCATACATTATTGAGCATCACTCTAGGCTACACATCGTGGATTAATCCCAATCTAAAATCTCCATTATAGATGCAATGGAAAAAAATATTGTGTTTAAGTGGAGATAAAAGCGCACTAAAGAGTGATGAATGTAGAGGTAGAGCAACAACAATAGAAAAATATAGAGCATCTTCATACACTTCTTAGGCTAGTTTATTTAAACATCATTTATTAAAAATAATAATTTTACATTTCATTATATCAAAAAATAGCAAATGATTATTTTCACTAGAATTTATATTCTATCATTGAAATAAATGATATTTAAAAATACACATTCAAAATAATAGGGTAAATTCCATATCTTATTTGTTTTTGCACTTTGAGTATCATTCTTTATCATCCTCTTGTGTTATGTCATATAGCTATGGGAAGTCGAATCTCTAATATACGAGAAAACTCCCTTCACCTCATGTGTTGACAATTGCAAATCATTCTTTCATGTGAAGTTATATTCCTTTAAGACAGTAAAAAAAAATATTCAAAACACAAACTATTTTTTTAAATTCCATAAAAAAATATTTGTGGAGCAAGCGAACTATGAGTAGTTAGCCCTTGTAGTGCAAAAACAATAAAACATGGGTATTATCAATCCAACACTTTGGATGCACATTTGATCATATTTATTAATTCATTGAAATTTAAAATATAACATGATTTTGAATATAAATTAATTAAAAAACATAGTTAACTTTGCAATTAAAATGCTCAATAGACATTGTTGAATTAAGGTAAACCATACTTTTTCTTATTGTAAATTACCTTCATTTTGTCTTACCTTTGGATGTCCAATTATTTTTTTCTCTACATTTCACTGTTTTATTGGGGCTAACAACTTTTTGAACTTAAAAATATGTAGGTAAAGCTTATCAAGTAATTCAACAAGCCATCAACAACTAGAAGTTTTTGAATGTCTAATGTTATTAAGAAAAGAAAATATAGTAGTTTTCAACAAACCAAAAACAACCAAAACTTTGGATTGGCTAATGATTATTAAGAAGAGAAAATACATAAATTTTCAAGAACATGAATTTAATGTTAGGAATTAACTATATTTTTATAAATAAAAAACACATTTTTCTGACTAATTATTATTAAGAAAAAAAATACACGAGTTTTCAAGAACATGAATTTAGTGTTAGGAATGAATTATATTGTGTAAAGTATAAAATTACTTTTATATGATCAATCTAGGCTATTAAGAATATTCAATAGTGTTATTAAATTTCTAATAACTATAAATATTTATAGTTTTATTAGTTAAGTACTACATATTTATTTTATTTAGTTATTATGTGTAGTAATTTATTGATAGACTTATAAATATTTGTGTCTATAAATTATTTGATAGCATCTTTAGATGTTGTTAGTAGTTTTAAGAATTTCACCAATGTGACAACATAAGAGGTTTTGATTGATTCATAAGAAAGAAGTGACTTTGAAGATATTATAATGTATGAGTGTTGAAGTTGTAAAATGCATTATTTTAAGAAAATTAATGAAAATAATAGACCAATCTATATTTTATGTTATAAAAATTGCTACATGTATCCCCATTGATATAATTAGAATGTGTTACATACAATACAAACACTAGATATAGAAAAGTTGAAAAAAGTATTCAAATAAAAAACAAAATATTAATTTCCCCTTAAAATATGTCCCATTTTTATAGGCTAGAATCATAAAATAAGTTGATCTAAAAAAAATTTAATTCCAAGTATTCCTTTAGGTTAATTTCATCATAAGTTAACTTAGTTAGCAATCATTTCATTTTTTTCAGAAGGAAAATTCCTATGGTCCTAAAGCTATAGTTGTTACTAAAGGGAAACTTCTTGCTATGTAATAACACTGACATATTCATGTTCCTTTAAAATGGTTATGTAACTAAAAATTATTGTATTTTGAGAATGTATGAAGAAGATATGGTTTTATGAAGTTTATTATCAAAGTTTTGGTGGTAGTGGCTACCAAAGTGAAATAAATTGATGTTTAAGTTAGCCAGAGCATTCATTAGAAAAAAAATTTACCATCTCTTCATGTCATTTTTTCAAAATAATCCACACAAATAACAACAAAATTTTCTCAACCTACCTTTATTTTGGTTTTGGTGATGAAGATTACTCATGAACTTAGATGTTGCTACATGTGCTACATGCACATTTGTAATTGATAATGCATAATTTTCCATGCATGATAATTATAGGATTCACATACACCTTATAATGAGATCAAAATGTAATTCTAAAATTTTCATACCCATTCCATTTCCTATTTAGTTTTGTACCCATTTTGTGGAGAGTGCCTTGGTGTACATATAATCTCAAAAGAAAATTCTAAAATTTTAGGTTCATTTCCCTATGGTACCTACTAATTTATGAAACACATTCCTATACACATATCCCTTATTTATTCCACATGTTTGCATATCTATATGCATTCATCATGTCCATATATTTATCACACCTATACATACACATAATTCTATGTGTTTGATTATCATATTGATTTGGCCCTTTTTTATGTTTGTGGTCATTTTACTAGTAACAAGGTTGACCCCACAATTTGAGACTTCACCCTTTAAAATTTAAAAGATAAACTTTAAATTTTGAGCCAACTCCCACATATAGGTCCTTCTCAATTAATGCCAACTAAGCATTATTTGTGTGATATTTTTCTATGTCCTTGTATTGAAATGATTTTAATGCATTCATATGGATCACATAAATTAGTAAATCCTCTCTCATTATAAGTAACTAAACATTTAGATTTGGTGCACTAAACATATATAGATCTACTCAAACATTCTAAGAGCATTCTATGTCTAAATTTTTGGTATTTTATGTATAAATTTTTGTAGGTTGCCTTAGGTGAATGCGTCCCATGATTTCACATTGAAAAATAAAATAAGGTATTCTTAAATAAAATAGGTCCCAAAATATCAAAATTTGTTGAAGAAACAAAGATGAATTTAATCAAGTATTTAATTATAATTGAAGTAGAAGAACATACATACTAAGATAAACAATTTTTTTTTTTTTGATAAAATAAGAAAGAAATATTTAAAATAAAATATAAATTTATTTTGATGAATTATAAACATCACTGTTTAATTAATTATTTTATTGGATTGATATATATGTGTGTGAGGATTTTCAAAGATCATCTCTTATTATAATCAAATATAAAAACTAACTAAAATAAATTCATATACTAAATAATCTGTCAATTAAAATTTTACTTATTGACAATAAAAATGAACTTATTACAATAGATGAATCAAATCTCTCTCCAAATAAAATATTTTCTCAACCCACATATGCAACATAATCATAATCCTCTTCATCACCGAACATTCTGTTGAGATTAAGGTGTCTCAACCTTAGAGTCTCAACATGGTGAATTATTTTTTAATTAATTGTTTCATAATTATTTTTATTCTAAATTATTAACTTCCTAAGTTGTCATTCATCTTTGTGAGACCTCTTTGTGAGGTGGCATCCTACATGGCAGGTGATGAGATGACATAATCCTTATTTTTTAGGAAGTTGGATCTCACTTGGAAGATACTATTTTTGGGGGAGATGTTGGCATATGTTTCCATTTTGGAGTGGAAATTGATCTGGAAACTTCCTTTGTTGACTAAAGAGTCTTGGTTTGCAAATTCTATTATGGATTGGAGTTGTATTTTAGCAGCTGACATTTATGGTGGAGTTCATGTTTGTTAAGTGGTGTGAGGTAAAGAAAGCACCTATTCTTGGTTATTGCAGTTTATATGTTGAGCTTACATTGTATTTGGCAAGATGACTGTTATAGATGAGATAGGTGTTGTTGCTTTTGGAAATTGCTATGTGCAACGTTTCATGGATTAGCAAGTTATTGTTTTTTGACACAACTTACCTTTAGGGCTTCAAAGTTGGCTTTGGAAACCATGGGAGCCTTCCTTTTCATGTTGAGCTCTATTTATATGTTGGTGCCTTAGCACGTTTTATCAGACAGGTTGAAGATTTTCAAAGACACTGTTATGCTACTGAAATTATTCCAGAATTCTGTAATAGTGTGAAAACTCCTAAAGAGCATAGCTCTGAGATTGTATTGTAGCTGTTGTTGTTGCTGATTAATATAA
Source organism: Sequoia sempervirens (assembly GCA_007258455.2). Lineage (NCBI taxonomy): Eukaryota > Viridiplantae > Streptophyta > Pinopsida > Cupressales > Cupressaceae > Sequoia > Sequoia sempervirens. The sequence goes on along the minus strand of VDFB02000013.1, from coordinate 285,635,934 downwards.
TTGAGCTGAGTGTTTGGAGTGTGGGTTTTTTCCGGAAAGGGTTTTCCCACGTATATGCTGTGTTATGAGTTTATTATATTTTGAATATCTGTTTATGTGTTTTTAGATGTGCATTTGAATATGTAAATGTTAACTGGTTTAGAATTTTTTGCAACTCTCTCTTGATAGATTCAGTATAAGAAACTGTTTCCGCCACTTGTATTTCCTTTCACATTCCACTTGTAATAAAGATCTTTGATTGGAATATTTCGAAAAAAAAAAAACACTGAAATCAAGTCATCCAGACGTGCTGTAAAATGTGTGTTGTAACCCTTTTATGTAAAATATCACGTGCACAGAAAACAAACAATCTAGGCAGGTGCTCTTTCGTGAATAAGAGGGATCTTCAGCATAAATTTATAAATTGCACTCTATTATTGCCCACTCACAAGCTGTCTGCTATTTTCTTTAGCTCTACAAATTGCAATCTATCAAATATAAAAAAAAAACACAACAGTAATCTCTTAAAAAATGGTGCGAAAAACACACAAAACTAAATCCCATAAATCGATACACCGACTTCCGAGTAATCCACGGCCCATGTGAGATTAATGCTGGCATAGTCTTCTAGGATTAAGTTATTCCTGAAAAAGGAAAGACAGACAAAGAGATTACACTGATTCATACGTAGTTGAAGCTCACTGAATTATTTGCTCGTTGTATTGCTATTTGTAGGCAAAAAAAACAGAGATTCACATTGTCCACGTTCTGGATTATTTATGGTATTTCTTTATTCTATAGACATGTGAAGCGTAGCTCAATCTCAATCTCAATTTCAATTGGTATGACTGACGTACATCATTGCTAAATTATTTTCGGTGTAATAGAAAAGATTTAGATTCAAGAAAACATGGCATATTACTTAGTACTCATTCTACGATTATCAAAACATTATATTATTGGTATATTAGTACTTATTTCATCATTATTAAACCGATACTTACGTAACAGAAATAAAAATTGAAAATATTTTTTTAATATTTTCTTAATGTTTAATCAAAAGTAAATTTTGAAATATGTTATGTAGTTCATCAAATATATAGATTTATAATGATTGTAATTTAAATTAATTTAAATAAATTTGTTCATTAAATTCTTTTTATAAATGTTTTTATCAATGTTGATGTTTTTGTCAAATTTTTATATGTTTATGAAGATTTTCCTAAATTTCATTATGATGAGGTTTCTCATATCTGTTAAGTGTACTCTTATTTTGGGAAATATCTGCTTTACTAGGTGATCCTCCTCATTAATATCATACATTACCTATTAAACCATTTTAATTGAGGATAGAAACACAATAGCTTTTGGAGGTACCATTTATGGAAAAATGGATAACTAGACAAAGAAAAAGTGTTGAAAAAATAGAAAATGTTTGAACATTCTCAAGTGTTATAAAATGTTCATTACATTTCAGTAATCATTTCAATCATTTCAGTCACTTTTATGTGATGCTTAAGTATTATAAAATGTTGATTACATTTAGATAGTTAAATTTCACATAATGACATATGCTTTAGTACGAGTGTTTCTTAGGTATGTAAAATTAGTTGTGCTTTAATATACCACTATTTAGATGAGGTTCTCATTGTTACATTGCCGATTCAACATTGGTGAGTGCAAATGACAATTATATAATGTCAAGGATGTTAAAAGTTAGTGTGTAGTTGTTTTTTAAATGTTGGTTTGTGTTCATGTTCATGTAGAAAAAATGAGCATGACAATGGTAACCATTTTTCATGGTCTTACCAAGATAGGTCTTGCATCTAAAAAGGTATTTTTGTGCACAATATTGTTATTAAGCAAAACCCTAGGCTAGCTTTGATGATAAAAGATAAAATTGAAAAAATATTGAATGATTCCTTCATTAGACTTATTAACTACTCACCATCAATGTCAAATAGTGTGCATGTGAAACAAATTGATGGAAAAAATCGCATATGCATGCATTTTAGATATCCTAATATGGCTTAGATCCTAAAAATGACTTAACTTAAATTTTAAGCTAATTTAACTTAACTTTTCCTTAATTTAATGTTGTAAAGTGTATTTACTGACACCTTCACATTAAATTTAGGAGGCTTGTAAACTAAGGTGGACCTAATCTAGTGTTGTAATGTGTTTTACATATTCACATGGGATTTAGGGCCCTTCTAAGCTAAATAGACCCAATTTTGCCTTAATTTAATGTTGTAAAGTGTATTTATTTAGATTTTGGGATCCCTTGTATTTATAACCTTAATATCATCATTAATAGGCCCCTATAACCCCATATTGTGCATCCCAAGGAATATTTTAATAAAAAACTGACAAAATCAACAAATAAACTTAATTTACACTCCTTAACACTTTAGGACTAAAAATAGCCCCTGTGAGACCCATTCGCCACCTTGGGTGAATGAGTCCCATCCAAGTGGGACTTATTTTCCCAGGATGGTGAATGATCCCATTTGGCCTATTTTTGAAGTTTGAGTGGGAAAAAATGGGTTTTATGTTCAAATTTCTTCTATGTCGGCCTTTGGGATCAAATAAACAATCATTTGAGTGGATTTCCTATATAAGAAAGCTTTCAAATCCTTATTTCACATAAGAAACACAAGCCTACATGTTATCAAGTCAAGCAAGAAAGAGTTAACCATTCCAAGTCTTCACAAGGTCATCAAGATAACTTTCAAGATCAATTCTAAGGCATTCAAGGGAAAAATTCCTCATCAATTGTTGTAGAAATTCAAGATCCATCATTATGTCAAGCATAGCAAGCATCAAGCATGTTATTGAGCTAGTGTTGCGATGTAGCATTGAAGATCCAAGATCAAGCATTATTTTACACCTATTGCCAAGATCAAGATCTACATCCTTCACGGCCATTTCATGTTGAGTTGCATATTTGTAAGACATCATTTACAAGAAATCATTCAAGGTATCATCTTTCATGTTCCATATCCTATGTTCATGTTTTATGTCCTTGTTTAATTATTTCATCATTTGGTTTAATTACTTAAAAGGGGTTTGACCAAGGTAAGCCCTTATTCCCTAACAATCAACACACACTCTCTCTCTCTCTTTGTGTGATTGTAGGTCTAAGTGATTTGAAGATCATTGAAGATTAGGTTACAAGACTGGAGAAATTTGTTGGAGTTGTCTCCCCATTTCCAAGGTCATAATCTTCACTAAAAGGTCATCTACATGCTTGAAATAAAAGTTTCAAATTTAGGAACCTAGAGGAACAGATTGAGCAGATCCAGACTTTGAATTTCCAAAAAATCCAAACTAGACTCATTTGCCACAAGTGGTGAATGAGTCCCACTATAGGTGTTTTTCAGAGAAATTTTGCAGATTTGGATACCCATTTTCCCGAAACCTACTCTTATGCAGAAATTTGGAATTGGGACTGATTCGCCTCTAGAGAATTGAATGAGTCCCAGTAGGCCAAAATTTTAGGATTTGCAAAATTTCCAATCTCCATTCAAGCCTCTACAATTTTGTAGGTGCACAAATTCTATTTTGCAACTCTTTATTTTGTTTTACACACTTTTCTAAGTCATTTTGTAGGTCATTGCATCAAACTAGGGTTTAGTGTTGCATCTTGCATTTCATTATCTTTTCCAAGTTTATACTTGGTGGTGAACCCCACATTAGATCATATTCAGTTCCTAGTACAACCCTATTGCAAGATATCTTTCTCTTTTGCATTGAGATCTCTAGGGTTGTCCTTGAGTGGAATATCTATGAAAGTGGGTGTGATAGGACATGATCAACCTATCCCCCATTTTTCTTAGTTCCTATATTTATACTTGCACCATAGTAAAATGGTCCCTTGACATTTTCATGGTCTGTTAGGCCTTTCCTCTTGATGCTTGGTCAATTTTGCTCTGATTTAATGTTGTAATGTGGCTTAAACATTCACATTAGGTCCTTAAAATTAAAATAATGATGTCTTGTGAAGGTGTTGTGAAGTGTTGTAAAACATTTCTACACTTTTTTAGACTCTATTCATTACAATTCACCTAAAAGTCACCTTTTATTCATCATCAAGTCCTATTTTAAAGTGTTGTAAAGTCTTGTAACAAAATTTCATGCTTTTCTAGGCATAATTTCACTATTTACACCTTCCTTATGCTTTATTTGACCTCTTTATGCCCTTATAAGGCTTAATTAAGTGTGTTTTTGAATGTAAACCTGAAAAACAACATTAAATGCAAGATAATTCTTGACACCCACATTTATGTCTAAGGTGGTACCCATTCTCCATGGGTGGCGAATGAGTCCCTCTTGGCTCAAAATTCAAAATATTTCAATTTTTTTTTCATTTTTTTATTTAAAATTACCTTATGTCAGCCTGTGATGAGGTATCATCAAGTTACAAAGGCACAAGTGTGTATAAATAGGTATTTTTCTTCTCATTTTTGGCCCCGATCATCAAGTTCACTAATTCAAGCACTTAACTAGCATTTGAGCACTTTTCATCATCTAATCAAGCATCAATCAAGCATTCAAAGGCAGCGATTGGCATATCTTTAGATTTTCTTCAACAAGGGTTTAGTAAGTTGATAGCATTTGCATGTTATTAGTTTATCTTTCTCTTTCATTTCATCATTTTATTAAGGGTTTGATTACCAAAGTGGGATTTGACCAAGGCAAATCCCTTTGCCCTAACCCTTAACCATTTTTCCCCTTTGTGCATGTGTTGTGTATGCAAAATTTTTAAGCATTTAGGTGTTGAAAAGTGGAGAAGAAGTCATCAAAGTGTTTCAAGTCAACTACTTCCTATTTCAAGCTTGGAGAAGACATTCTTTCCATTTTCTGTAGGATTAACTTCGTCAACCCAACAAGCAGACAACCTCAGATCTGGTGCTATAGAATTGGTTCCTAATTTCTCAGAATTTTGGGAGAGGACTAATTCACCATCAGTGGCAAATGAGTCCCACCTTAAGGCTGGAAATCTAGGTCTTTTCAGATTTTGGATCTTGACACTTTGAAACCAGTTTCTGATAGTTTTCATCAGAAGTAGGACTGATTCACCATTAGTGGCGAATGAGTCCCACTAGTGATTTTTTGTAATCTCAAACAACATTTAGAATATTCTAGATTCTCCATTCTCTGCCCAGGTGCACTTTGAATTAGTGTTTTTCTATTTTGTTTTGTGTTTGTTCATTCTTAGTTCATGTTTGCAAACATCATTTTGTTTTCCAACATTGCATAATTCTTAGGCTTTGCATTCATAATCAGTCAAAAACTTCATTTAGTTGCATTCATATCATTCCATTTAGTCCTAATTACATCATAAATTACATAATTTGAGTGAACTAGCTAGATCTTTTTGCCCAAGTTTTTTCTCCTTTTAGGTGGAAAACCCTAGAAGAGCTAGAAAAGACTAGGGTGCCAAAAATCTATTGTTTAATACTTGTTTATTACAAATTTCTCAAAATTACAGCACTACAAGATGACATTAGATCTGGGAGAATAAAATACTACAAGTAATTTGAATTTAAAATAGGTCTAAGCTAAGTGGGACTCATACGCCAGTTGGGGAATATGAGTCCTAATAGCCTAGGCTTCAGACAAAAATTTCAAGAAATTTAAGTTCTATGCCAAATTCAAGACCAGGCCTTGAAACTTAGGTGGGACCCATATGCCTAAGGTGGTGTATGAGTCCCAGATCACTAAATTTGGTCCATACAATCCAAAATCACTATATTATAATTGGTTATTAGATATGTGTTGGGATTATCCTCAGAAAGATGCATTAAATAAGGCTTGTGGATGAAAAATAGGACCAAATAAGGCATAAACAAGCCCAATTTTAGTAGAGAGGGCCCAAACAAGTGTGAAAATGTAAAGAGATACATTTTCCTACACTACAGATATATTAGTATAATAATATATAAATGAACTGTCATCAACCCCCTACTTTATCAGACCATGTGAAGAAGGGCATGTGAAAAATAAAAAATAAAAAATTGGGTCAACATGGAAGGGAGGCCTAAATTCTCCCAACACTTTGCATCATCCCCAATTGTTAAAAATTAAAGCCTGACAAAGAGAAGAATGATGTGACAAATAGAAGAAGTTTTATGACGCAAAACTACTCTTGTATCCAAGCACCTACAAGGGTGACAAGGGTCCTCGAGGAACACATAAAATCAGTATGGGGGAGCACAACATACACAAATTCTAATCTACAAATATAGAAGAGGAACCCCATAGTCCTCATCAACCAAGAGGTCATCATTCTCCCAATATAGACCACTATAAGGGGAGGGCGAATGAGCCAGCAAGGGAAGGATATCAAGGGGGGTACCCTTTGATTCTCCTACAATAAGAGCTAAAGAAGAAGGCCCCTCGAGGTATCCTACACTTAGTTCCTATGAGGTGAATGCCAGCAATCTCACAAAGATTGTTGATAGAGTTGAGACATTGTCTATAGAGTTGAACATGCACTTTATAGGAGTGTCATGTGTCAACTCAATAGGCGATGGAGGAGGCACCTAAGATCCATTGCTAGCCTCACTGAAAGATTTGGGAGTAGTAAAAAACTTAAAGGATTCCAAGGCTTCCTTTGCCACTAGGATGGCACAAGCCAACATATAACCACCCTTCGAAGAAGGAAAACCCTTCTTCTAACCCCCATTGTATGTAGGGTTGTCCTCCATATTTCACTTCATCGGAGGATGTGAGACTCCCATGGATGAAGTAGAGGGATAGGAGGAAGAAGAGAAAACCACGGTGGACAATACTGAGGTGTTTGAAATGTCCATATGTTTTAAAAAAGGTGGGATGTCTTGAAGGGACATCAAAAGGGGAGGCTCATCCAAAGGAGCAATGAATACTTGCAACCTATTAGGGTGAGCATCGTTCATTCTCGCAAGGGGATCCAAGAGAAATATTGAGGATGGAACTAAAGTAGAAGGGGTGGAATGGGAGGACACAATAGAAGATGGTGAAGTGGGAGCTATCGGATCCCCTTCCTTCTTCTGCAAGGTGGCCTACTCAGTGGCCAAATCCTTCCTCCAACACTTGTGCTCATGCGCAAGGCAGTTTCTACAGTTGTGGGAGCTAGAGGCTAGAGCTTGAGAAGGAATAGAAGATTCCTTTTCAAGAATTAGAGTATCCATCATAGTTGTTTCTAGTGAAGGGATGACTCTTGTGCAGGAAAAGGAGAGAGAGATGGAGAAGTGGATGCCACAACAAATGGGGGAGCATACTCAAGCACCTCAAGGGTGGGATTTTTCCCATTCACTACCTTAGAGGTAGGAGTAGTAGAAGGATGCAGAGGTCGAGACACAAAAGGTGCTCCATGGGGACCCTTCCCCTTACCATACAAAATAGGCTAGGGAACTATTGGTAAGACAAGAAATTAAAACACCTAACACTTGGCCTTCCACCAAGCAAGAACCATTGGACTCCCTAAGAAATGAATAGGGGTGGAATTCAATGGAACCATAGTCGAGCAAGAGGTAGAGGTAGGTGGAATTGTAGAGGAAGAAGAGGAATTCTAAGTAGCCTTCTTCTCTTTCTTTTTTCAAGTGGCTGAGGTAGCCTTATGTTGCACTATCATGGAATCTTTAACTAAAATGGCATAGGGAGAAGGAGGGTAGGTCACTTTCGGTGTTATGCCCCCATTCTTGTATTTCACATAAGTTTGATACAACAAGTCCATCCTAGGAGGGAGCAGACCAACAGGGGCAGACCAAAAGTGATCAAGTGAGTAGCCTCCACAAGCAAACATCGGTTTCCAACCAGTGTCATGGACTACATGCATAAAACCCTCATGAGAAAACTTCAAGCACTTGTGGACTATCGAGGGGACTACATTCATGAAAAATAGCCAGGGAATTCCTAGTTTCACTCTGAACAATTTAGACCCTAAGATGATATCAAAGAGTGCATTCACAGTCTTAGGCCTAACCAGGACTAACAAGGTGATATAACTGATGGGAGGGATGAAAATCCCATCATGTACATCAACATATGTATAGTTCTCCTAGACTCGTCATATCCATCTTTATGTAAAAAATTTATCAACATGATCTCCTCTATGATGATATTCACCTAGCATGTAGGGTCAACAAGAATGCCAGTTATAGTGTTCCCATTGATACATGGGGGAATGTACAAAGGGGATGGTTCTCTATTACCATTCATCGACAAAACCTATGAGTTAAACATTATATTAGGAGACCCACTCATAGGCTGCACAGAGGGGATGGGAAGATGTAGGAAGGAATCCATTTCTTATGTACACTATACAAGACCCTCTCAGAAGCCCCTAAAGGTTTCATGATTAGGCATTGACGTACTCAAGGTTTTGTTTTGTAACACTTAGGAATCCATCCAGCTATGCCACTAGGGATCATCGGTTGGGTTGGAAGGCTAGGCGCTCTGCAACTCACACACCCACAACACTCTTCACATGTGCGAAGAGTCTTTCAACACTACCAAACAGAACCAAAATAGTTCATGTCGAGTTCACCAAAATGTAGAGGAGAGGGATCAACCACTCAAGACCCCAAGCCACAAGAGGGTCTCAAATGATTAGCTTCCCTAATATACCTCACACTAAGGATTGTTCAAGGTAAGTTTCATGTTTTAGGAAGGCGAAAAGGAAGGACAACTCTAGTATGTCACTATACTTTTACCAACCTGAGGGGTTTGAGAAACCTAGTGAGAAAATTCTTGAATCTATACTGTAACCTAGCTAGCTCTTTGTTAGAGGACTCTAACACAAAGGAAAAATGACAACATGGCATGTTGGCGTCCATAGGGATAGAGAGTACAAATTATAGTCTATGCTAGCAGAGAATTAACTAATAACTTAATAAGTATGGATTTATGCAATAACAGAAAATTGGAAATAACTAGATAGCGAAAACAACAAGAAGAATAATTTAACTTAGAATATAGAAGTTGATAAGAAAAAAGGTGGTAGAAAATCGATTCTCATAGTTGGTCTAGCCTCTTGCAAGCTCCACGTGATCAAGAGTACCTACACACAGTAGAATAGGGAAAAATGTTGGGGTTGTTTTAGTGCTTGTCATAGTCAAATCCCCATTTTGGTGTTCCCACCTCCATGGATAGCTAGAATTTCCATAATATAGAAAATGTGATAAAAAAAAGTATGGAAAGAAAGTGCTATCGAGCATTGGTCACAACACTATGCTACAAAATAAAATGACAATGCTAAATGAAATGGATATGACCTCCCAAACATTATTCCCTCAAGCACATGAAGGGAGATGCGAGCTTGCAAGCTTGTGAGTTCCACTATTGTTGCAACAACAAGAGTGAAAACCAGTAGAATATCATCTTGGAGCTTCAATAATGGAGAAAGTGGAGTGTGTAGCAGCAAGAAATGGAGTTCAAGAATGTGCAAAAGATTGAAGAAGAATCCAATTGAATGAAGGAGAGGATTTTTTAGGATGAATAGAAGCTCAAAAGAGTCATTCAAGATTTGTTAAGGGTGTAGGGGCGTTACGCTTCGTTGCCAATGGAGAAGTGTAATGCCTTTGCAGATTCCAAAGGTGGGAATTCTATTAGGACAACAACCTACTACATACACATTTATGTGTCACACTAGTGTCCCTAACAAAAATTCCCCCATTGACACTATAGACAGCCGCCAAGTGGGTGGAAGCGGAATAGATAAAGTGGAAAAACATCATCGGGTTTAATTTTTCTAAGGTAAGGGGTGTAAATGGGGAATTTGCAAGGGGTGCAAATTAACTCCATTACAATTCACTTGCTTGTGCTATATGCTTGGGGGTTTATTCCAACAATTAAGGTTGTGTTAAGATGTGTTTGGGTCATGTCCTATCCTATTGAGAACCACATTAAGTAAATTTAGTTGGAAGATGTGTTTTTGGGCCGAATGGTATTGTGCTACATGTTTCTTTGTTGCTGACTAGGGATGATGTGCACCAACATGTTTAATGTTTGGGATCACATTGGAAGATGTAATAAGTTTATTTTGGTTCTCTCTATCTCTTGCATAGGACCGCTTGGGATCATTGTTTATCTCTTGTTTTGGCCAACCTAATTTGATGTTTCCTTACTTATAGAGGATATAAATAGAAGAACAAATCAGTTACAAGTGGAGTGGTGGTGTGAGAGTATGGAATAATGTAGCAAGTAAGGTGAGTTGTGGAAAAAATAAGTCAGATGTGCTTCAACACCTCAGTCAACAGAGTGAATTGTTGACATATGTTGTAAATTCAAATTTTCATGTATCCTACTATTAGAGATTGAGTCTCTTCAGCAAGTCCTTGTATCTTTCCTTGAGGTTATGGATCTTAGCCTGCAAGTACTTTGTATCTTTCCCTAAGGTTGTGCATCTTAGTCTACACTTCATGGAGTAGTGTGCTTTCTTAAGCAATGATTCTTAAAAAAAATTGTAATTTTATTAATATATTGTGAGATTTCTCCTCATGTTTTTCCCCTTCTTGGTTTTTCTACGTATATCCAGTGTTATCTTTTGCATGTTTGTTCATTGCTTTATCTTTCATTACTATTGATTAGAATAAGGTTGATGATCTGGTTAGAAGTTTGAAATTACATTGTGTTGAAGGGTTTAAGTTTTGTAAATACCGATTCACCTACTCTCTCCCACCTTGCCACCCTCGCCCCCTTTCGGTATCAATGTGTGTTCAACAATTACTATTCAAAAAAAATATTTTTATATTATAAACCCCTTCCCCTCTCCTCTCCTCTTACTATCAATATGTGTTCAACAATTATTGTTTAAAACTTTTATTTTTACATTATAAAAAAATTAATACTTTATAATAGAAGATTTGGTTCAGATCAATCCTTAATAGAAAAAAATATATTTTTCTAAAAGACTTACACAAATTCAAGACATTTTGTAAATCTTAAACCTTTTAAATTAGAATTTAACTTTGATAGCATATGTAGTTGTAGTGAAGCTGAAACCATTACCACTCAAAACTAAGTCACCAACAGACATAATTTTTGGAATTTTTTATAAGATCAATGACCAATGAAACTTGTACATAGATAAATGGATAGATGAAACAAATCACCTTAGGCTACAATCAGAAAGGAAACACATGGCTCTACTTGGTTTGAAAAAAGGAAAAGTAAAACAAGACCCACAAATAATACATTTATTTTGCTCTTAATGGAATAGCAGCGTCGGATGGGCTAGACTTTGGCATATCAGCAAGAGTTGAAATTTGCTCAGACACTTCTACCCTGGAAACTCCATCAAATAACTGAGCTCTTAAAACCTTGTGCAACCGCCCTACAAGCTGTTCCTTTATTGAATGAAAAGCCATCTCCAATCTCTCCAACTGCTCTGTTGCATTAACATTGTACATAAACAAACCATAATAAAGATCAAAGCTGTCACGAGCAGTGTTGTCTACAAGTCGAACCAATGATTCATAGCCTTTAGTATCTATTGGGGTATACTGTAGATTCAATTTTTCTAACATCCTCCCAATAGTATGGGTAACGAATTGAGTTTCAGCAGCATTGCGATCATGCTCGGCACAGGACATCTCAACCATCCTGCACCCTTCTTTAGCAAATATGTTCAAAAAACGCTCACAACGCTCAGCTCTCAAGCCTTCTCCAATCCTAACCTTATCATAGACCAAAGGAAGACCGGTCCACCCAGCTTTCCCACTCTGGGGCCCAAACATAGGATGGGTGCACAATATATCAAAGTCTGAGGGAAGCAGTTGTAAGAATAGATTGCGTGGAAACTCTTTGACGGAAAGGACATCCGCAAATAATGTATTTCTCTTCAATCTTTGAGTTGGAAACGATCTCAACACAGACTCCGTTGATATGATAGATGAACAAAGCAATACAACCTCAGGATGCTCTTCACAGAAATCATCTTGATCCCTGTAAAAGGAAACTCCCATCTTATGTGCAACTTCACTATAATCTGTTTTAGAATAAGCGATTACTGTATGACCTTGCCTGACCATGGTCTTTGCAAGAAACTGACCGAAATTGCCAAAGCCCACTATGCCAATTTTTAACTTGATATTATTCTCAATCTCATCACTTTGCTTGGATTCATAATCAAATGGCTGCGCAGCATGCAAATCTATTGAATTCACTTGCCTCGAAAGGCGACGCTGTTTTCCATTTTCTTTCTTCTTCTGGAAAACATCGATTTTTGGCTTCGGGTATCCTATTTTAATGGGCACTAAAGTCTCTCTGATACCAAAACAAGGCTGCGAGGAACGAAAGGAAACAGTAGACATTTGGATTGAAACAGCCATTCCAAACTTCTGCCTTAGTTTACACTGCAGATTCAAATGAACAAATGAGAACGGCAGACAGCTGAACAGTGTAAGTAATAATACAGATACAAATGATATATATAGCTTATTATTATTTCAAGTGATGAACATAATGTACCAAATTTTGGTGCATGTGTGACAACCTCTTGAACTGTATATCGGTAAACGTTCTCTAAATTTGTTGCATTCCACATGCACATATTTTATTTATGTGCTCAGCTGCATCGCTACTGTGAATTCTTCCATACAATTCACGTGAAGTTGGATCTGAGTAGGCAGCCGCTTGATTATTTTTAGCATGGAAAACGTCTAAGATTGGAAAAAGTCCTAAATAAAACGTTTTAACTTTTCCACTAATGAGAAACTACAGGACAACAAAGATTGATACGTATCCGGTAAGCTCCATGGGGTATATTTTATCCAACTCAAAAGACGTTTTTTCTAATTTATGTTATGTTTTTACCTTTTTCCTTTATATAATAGCACATTGTATGTAAAACAAGACATGTTTTATTTCTTTATTTCAAACATTACAGATATCTTATAGTTTATGATTATCAAATCATTTAATAGCATGTGAGTTAATATTTCAGATCTTTAATTATACATTTTATTTTTCTTTTCATGATTGAAATGTTTATTTAAAAATTTACATACAATTTTTAATTTGTTTTTACAACTCATAATTAGAAAGAATAAATTTATTAGTATTTTATGTAAAGTTGGAGATAGATTATTTTGTTATTTAACTTATGTATTGGTTCTTTCTTGACATGTGAATAACATTTGAAAGATAAAATACTCTTCTATTATTAAATAATCATAATTTTTTTCTTTAGACATCTTTCATTTATGGATGAATTTATTTTTATATTCACCATTATGATATAACACAATTAATGGAGTTCCTCCTTTGGAACGATACATGCATTCACATGAGATATAGTTAACAACTTTTGGAGTACCTCCTCCGATATCACATCTTATAAATGATTTATATTTATCTATAAATCAACATCAACATGAAGGTCTTTTACTTTTTTTAGTCAGTATATATATGTGAGGGTATGGTAAAATTAGTTAAAGACACATCTTCACATCATCTAGAACTATTATTTATGACTTAATGCATACACGTAGAAATATGAAAGATTTAAACAATGATAATTCACCTTCTCTTGTCTAGTCATTAGGGTTGAAAATCTAGAAAAGTATCTTCATATTTCCACAAAGAATCCAACCATAAGATAATACTAATAAAATATTTCATGACTCTTTATAATCCTTCAGTTTTACTTTTTCTTCACCAAATGTATTTGTGGCACCTATGTTTAAATGACATGATAATATAGATGATTCCTTATGACATGGAGAATTCTTCCAAGTTATGGCCCTCCCTTATTTTTATAAGTATCAACTTATTTCTTTGGTGGTACCATTAAGTTTGATTAATGATGTACTTATATTGTTTTATTCATTTTCTTCACTTTCTATCATTTAGTTAATTAAATAACAAAATATTTAATTAATTATAGGATAATGATAGAGATTAATTAAAATTAAGAATTTTAGTTAATTTAAAAGTGCAAAGATAGATTTGGGATGTCTACATTTTGGTATGTAAAAATTCACAATACCTATATACTTCAGACTAAATATTGTCTCCCAAACATGGATGTGAAATATGTAACGAAGGGAAATAGAAACTAAAAATATGCTAATTTCTTCATAGTGATTTATACAATCTAAGTCCTAGATGTCATTTTTATAGCTATGTTAGGTGTTTGATGCAACAATTGAATTGTAATAATTTGACATGCAAATGTGAACTAGAAGGATCTTGTATATTCGATACTACAATTTGTTTTGGATTTAGTAAGGTTATTTTGAAGTTTGAATTTTATTTACACCAAAATGGCGAAGAAATGGTATGGATATTGATTTGAGAGTAGTTCCACTTTGACTACAATCTGAACATGTTCTTACACCCTTATTTCTCCAAAATAAATTTTAAAAGCTTTAAAAACAAAATTTAATTATATATAATATCTCAAAAAACTCCATTACATTAAAAATTAATGTACATAATCAAATTTTTTTCTCTATATGCAAAATTTATTCTATTTTTAAATTATAAATTATGTTGACAATTTTTTTTTTACTATATGCAAAATTTATTCTATTTTTAAATTATAAATTATGTTGAACAAGGCATACCCTTCTCTTACGAAATTTATGCAAAGTGTCCTAATTTTTAAGGATTGTTTATTTTGTTGGGAAAATTGGACCCCTAAACATTTCTACTCCTTTGAATTGTGGACGATTTCTTTTTTTGGAATTGTGGATGATTCTAGTTTTAGAAAAGTAAGCTTTATAAAAAAAATTGACCTTATGACATGGATATGATTGGAAGCACAAGCAAAAGTATTGTTTTTTCTAATTTGATAATTGATTAAAATTTAGACATTTTTTTGAACAAAATGAAAGATGATAGATTATGAAGAGAATTTACAAATATTCATTCAATTATCTTTGGATTTAATTGAACTAAACAAAAAAATGACAAATTGGACGAAGTATCGAAGAAATAATTGAGCCCGACATATCTATCTTGTTGCCAGGAGCCCTACGTCACTCTCACCACTTGAGATTGAGATTGAGATTGCGGCACGCTTCACATGTGTATTTACAGATGCACACGCTCACATAAATCTGGGGAAAAAAGTAGCTGTTGGAAACCAGAAAAGCCATCCTCTGGGAAAAAAGTGCCGCCCCAAGACGCTTTCCACTTCCTAACGATCCACCGCGTCCCTGCTAATAACTAAATCCCACGTAATGAAATCTACAGCATTAAACACGCTAGCTTTGAAACGAACAAAAGCCAGTTGTATCCATGTGATACGTAAAACATTTATGGGATTTTGTTCTTCCCAGATAAGCCGCGGATCACGGGGAATCGGTGTGCGGGCTTAAATTTTGGTGTTTTTCGCACTAACGTTTGTGGGCAATACCATTTTCAATAGACGTTTTATATTTGTTTATATTTGTTTCTTTGTGATAGGCATGTGGGCAGCTGCAAAGGCAGAGGAATATCCAATATTAGTGGGGAATAATGCCTTAGCTCATCACAAGGGCTGAAAAGAATAGAGGGCTTCGCCTTCTATCCACGACTACCTACCCCAGATATCATCTGTTGCGGGCGGCACGTTCTGTTCACAGGCTGCCTTTTCTATTTTTGAACAGCTGCTTTTTTAACCAAATTAACGTTCAAGCTGTCGTATACAAGTCATAGGAATATGTAGCTAAACTATCTCTCATTTAAAAAATAAACCTACCTCATCATCTACAGCTGAAGACTACTTGCAGACAACCCCAGCCCCTACTGTCTTGCATTGTTTTGTTGGGGACGTGACATCAACTTGGTTTTAAATGTAATGGATAAGAATGACATTTTTTATTCAAATTATTTCCAAATGTTACCAGAATATAAATTTTCTAAGATCTTAAATCTTCATTGAATCTTTCAATGGTGTATGCAATCTTTTCTTTTTCTAATCTTAATTTCATCAACCACTATCATCAATCTTAGTGTTATCCCTATTACTATTATTATCTTTGTATTCTCCTTTAATTTTAATCTCCAACATAGATTTATCCAGATATTACACCCCACTTTTCATTAGCTCTCTAGTACCTTTGTCCCTTCTAATATTCCACCCACATCTATGATAAAGTGTAATTCGATTTGTTGAAAGAAATGATAGACAATCTAATATTGGGTTTAGTTTGAAAAGGATTTTAAGTAAGTAAATATCTTCTAATTGGGTCAGTGGATCATGTAATGCCTTACCTCATCAAAATGATTGAATAAAAAAGAGGGCTTTTGTCCATGAAAACTGCATTTAAATGGATGCCTTTGATTTTAATATTTTATATTGAAGTTATTTCAAATAAAGGTATTTCCTTTAAATAGAAGGTTATATATTTAATTGAAGGGTATTTTGAAAATAATTTAGGTAATAAAAAGGATTATGATTTCAAGGAAAATTCACCATCAACAAATTCACCTCCAACAATTCATCATCATGACAAATTCATCTCGTCGAAAATTCACCCCCACCAATTCATATCATATTGTTGACGGTGAATTTTACATGAGATGAATTTTTCATGAGATGAATTGTTTTTTATTAGAGGATAAATAGGTTTTGAATGGACCTGAAACCATCAAGTTTTAAGGGGACCCAAAACCCACACCAAGATGAACAAGCTACCTAAAACATAGATTCAAAAGCAACCAACAGCGTAATAGGGAGGAAGCAAGCCAACAACCAGCCAAAAGCCAGCAGGATGCCTAGAACAGAACCAAGATTTTACATGAATCTTGAAATCGTTAGTTTTGACGGGACCAACAACCCCCTAAAACAAGGTTTTGACTGGGACCTTAAACCCAAATCTATGGATTTTGAAGGGATCCACAACCTTGTACATCCAAGTTTAGACAAGGACCTTGAACCCAAGAATAAAACCTGCAAAGCGTAGATCAGGAACAAAGCTCCAACAACAGAAGTTTCAGATCCCAGTAATACACCCTTTCCACCTCTATAGGAAAGGTCACCACAGATGCACAAAACTCCAATAGTGATCTTCAAAAACCATCTGTTCTCTCCACCTCTATAGGAGAGAAACCCAAGCTCAACCAAACCAACGTGGCTACAACACCCCTTATCCAAGAGAGTAAATACCACAAAGATCAACAATATTTTCAAAATATCCACCTCTATAGAAGATAAAGAAAAGAAGACAACATTATAACCAACATCAACTCCCATGCAGCCATAAAACAAGGCTTCACCAGCCCCCCAGCAACAATTCCAGGCACAAACAATAGCATCCCGCTCCACCTCTATAGGAGAAAGGTCTCTTCTAGCCACATCCATCTCCCCCTCAATAGAAGATAGGACCACCACAATTGGAAAAATACAAACCAAAGAGATTCCAAAGGCATCCCAAGCAAAAGAACCTCTCCCAGAAAATCAAAATACGTTTCGAGCTACAAGGAGAGAAGAAAAATAGAAAGATCACCATTTTTCTGCCAAGGGGATAGAGAAGAAGTTGAGACAGAAACCCTCAGATAAACAAATAATGAGCTCTCCCAGTCAAGGCAGAAACAACTTCCACACATCCCTGCAGCAAACCCCCCTAATAGGAAAATGGAGATAGAAAAGAGTAGGGGCCAAAGAGAAACCCTCATGGATTCCAAAATCTCCAACAGACAACCAAGCTCCATTGTAGCCCAGAAGCCAAGGAAAACCTCACACTGGCAAACGAGCTCCACCGAACCCCACAACCCAGGAATCAACAAAAAATAGAAGCCTCCATTCAAAACCAGAGAACTCTACCACTAGCAACGGGCCAGCCCAATGCAGGGTCCAAACGCCGACACCTTCCTCTGGATCTCCACTGACCTCAGACAGATCTCCATCATCCTCGTCTGAGTCCTCCTCGCCAGCAACGGATTTCAAAATCCCTCTTCGTGCGTGCTCTCCCACTCTCTCGTTCTCCATCATTCAGTTACATGACGATGAATTGTTGGTGATGAATTGTTGGAGGTAAATTTTCTGGGGATGAATTATTGGCGGTGAATTTTCCTCAAGTGTATTAATATATTTATTTTATAGAATATGTTTTGATAAATGTATTAAACAAGTTCTTATTATTAATTGACTAGTGTTTGGTGATATATTTTTATGTGAACTCTTTTTAGTAAGTTTTAGTTTTTGATTACTATAAATAGATGGTCTTCCAAATATCATATTTTATTTTATTTCTAAAATTGACGGAAACTAACATACATCATAATTTTAATTTTTTAGAATTATTTTCACATGTAATCAATTCATTTCTATTTATGTTGGTATGCAAGATTTTCCACTCTAATTGTACTTGAAAATATTGCCATTAAATAGAAAAAGAATTACATTGATTTAATAACACCTAAAAACTAGAATACATATCTAAAAATAAATGGAGTTGTTGTACATACAAAAATTGAATCACTAAAGAAAAAATACTCATGTTTCTTATAGAGTAGTTGTTGAGATTATGAAGTATCATACATTTTTAAAAAATATATCTTGGTAAAAAAAATAGATGTTGTAGTTTGAAATACCTTAGTAGACATGTATACAAAATATGAAAGCATAGAAAAGTTCTATGAACTTTTTGAGGTGATGCCTCAAAGTGATGTGGTCTCACAAATTTCAATGATTATGGGTTCTTCATCTTCAAAGTTGATTTTACATTTTCATTTAAATTGGTGATACGCTCGAGTCAAATTCTCTCAATATTCTCTAAAATAGCATTCACCCGTGGATCTTCATTTGTCTTGGTTAAAAGAATATGCACATTCTTCTAGCTAGCACTTGACCAATTTTAATAAGGCTTTATTTTATATTTTTTGAGTGCAAATAAATTTTCATGCATTTTATCTATGAATTTTGACAACCTATAATTTTTTTTTCAAGGATAACTTTTATACTATGATTTAAAGAGTATAGATTCTTTTGAGAAATTTTAAATGGCTTATGTTGTGTATTTTATGTTTATATGATCTTTGATCATCTTATAATCTTGCATAATAGTTTTATTTCCTTACAATGGTGTATTATTGCACTTTTTTTAAGGATGGGTTGTATTTTCTATTTAAGCCACCTAAATTCAACATAATTTTTTTTTTGGATCTTAGTATTGTAGTTTTTTCTATTAATTATTGGAATTTTGTTTTTAATCCATGTAAACTTCTATGTGCAAAGTTTGGAAAGAAGATCTTATCAATTGTATTATAGTACTCATGCATTATTGGGAGGACAAGATTTATTTTATGTTGTATGATTGTAGATATGTTTTTCTTCATGTTGAAAGTGTGGAATTTTTTAAAAAAGTATTCATACATTGTACCAAATTTATTTGTAAGGATATAGCCTTTATTTTATGCTTTAGATGTGTATTTATCCTTTTTCCAATATTTAAATCATTGAATTGATATTTCTAATATATAAATGTAAATATATTTTCAAAGAACTCTTGCACATATTGAAATTGTTCCAATGTAGCAATTAATTTATCTATATCTATAAGTTTTTTCATATCACTAAGTAATTAATTATTAAAATCTCTTCTCTTAAGTGTTGTCTATAGGATTCTCAAAGTGATCTATTCTCATGACTTTAAATTTTCTTTTTTTGAACTACAAGTCCACAAATTACCTTCTTAAGTTTGTCATGGTAGATGTAACACCTAGGTTTGTCCTAGATTATGCTAGAAGAATGAATTATCATTACTTTTGAACAACCTCCAAAGATTAATAACCCTTCCCAAATCCTCTTAGATATAGAAGAAATATTTTTTTGAAATTCTTTTGTCCCTAGAAAAGTGTCATTCTCAACCTTTTCTAATTTTCTAATAAAGGCTCTCATCTCTTACTCATTCTTCCCCATTCCAATAACTTTGTTGCAAAGGAAAATAAAATTAACTAGAAAGAAAATCATA
Organism: Sequoia sempervirens; assembly: GCA_007258455.2. Taxonomy (NCBI): domain Eukaryota; kingdom Viridiplantae; phylum Streptophyta; class Pinopsida; order Cupressales; family Cupressaceae; genus Sequoia; species Sequoia sempervirens. The sequence goes on along the minus strand of VDFB02000013.1, from coordinate 285,616,066 downwards.
ACCAATTCTAGGTAGTCTTAATACTAAAAAAATATATTCTCTTGTAGAATGTGTTCTCTTTCTAAATGTGATAATAATGTTAAGGAAGTGTAAAGGAGGAGATTTGCTACTCCCGAGTCTCTAGGAAAAAGAAGAGTCTACATAGAGAAAATGGTCCTCAACTACCTCAAGGAAAAAAATCAAGTGATGGGATAAAGCGATGAGAGTTCTAGAAATAGAAAGAATAGGTCACAAAGAACTTCTAGATAGACTAGGGAGTTCTCAGTCACAAATGATAGCATGGCCCAAGGATGAAAAAATGTTGCATTGGCATCTCAATGGCATGGTGGCATCTCGTATGGACCAAAAATTGAGACTATCACAGAAAATAGCTAAATGACTACTAAGAATCTGATTGCTAGGAACTTTCAAGAATGCAAGGAAGATAAAAGAGAATAATAGAACTAAAATAAAGTAAACTAAACTAAGTAAGACATAGAAATGGTATGAATATTGATTTGAGAGTAGTTCCAATTTAACTACAATCAAAACATGTTTTTACACCCTTATTCCTCAAAAATAAATTTTAAAAGCTTTAAAAACAAATTTTAATTATATAGAATATCTCAAAAACTTCATTACATTAAAAATGAGTGTAAATAATCATTTTTTTTCCATAATATGCAAAATTTATTTTATTTTTAAATCATAAATTAGGTTGAAGAAGGCATACCCTTCTCTTATGAAATTTTTGCAAAGTGTCCTAATTTTTAAAGATTAATATTTTTTGTGGGAAAATTGGACCCCTAAACATTTGTAATCCTTGGAATTGTGGATGATTGTAGTTCTAGAAAAGTAAGTTTCATAGAAAAATTGACCTAATGACATGGATATGATTCGAAGCACAAATTATTGATTTTCTAGTTTGGTAATTAATGAATTTGAACATATTTGAACAAAGTGAAAGATGACAGATTATGAACTTTATACCTCTTAAATAAGTGAAAGATTTACAATATAATTGTTCAAAAAAATTATTCAATTATCTTTGGATTTAATTAAACTAAAAAAAGGACAAATTCAACAAAGTATTGAACAAATAATTGAATCTTGTTGCCATCAAGTTGTGGCATTTTTCTCTTAGCTTTTAGAAATTTGTGATTTTTTTTTAATTGAGTACCACCCTTATCACATGTCTATTTATAAATGCACACGCTCACATAAATCTGGGGAAGAAAGTAGCTGTTGAAAGAAAACAGAAAAGCCATCCTCTGGAACAAAGACTTCCTATCGATCCACTGCGTCCCTGGTAATAACTAAATCCCATCCAACGTAATAAAATCAACAGCATTAAACACGAGAGCTTTGAAACGTACAAAAGCCATTTGTATCCACGTGATACGGATAACATTTATGGGATTTTGTTCTTCCCAGATTTTGTGTGCGGGCTTAAATTTTCTATTTTTCGCACTACGTTGTTAGGCAATACGATTTTCAAGAGACGTTTTATATTTGTTTCTTTGTGATAGGCATGTGGACAGCTGAAAAGGCAGAGGAATCGAATATTAGTACAGTTCATGCCATAGCTTTTGACAAGCGCTGAAAAAAATGAGCGCTTCTATCCACGACTACGTACCGCCGATATCATCTGGTGCGGGCGACACGTTCTGTCCACAGGCTGCCTTTTCTATTTTTAAACAGCCGTTTTTTAACCCAAATTATCGTTGAAGCTGTCGTATACAAGTCATAGGAATATGTAGCTAAACTATCTCTGATTTAAAAAATAAACCTACCTAGTTATCTGCAGCTGAAAACTACTTGCAGACAGCTCTTACTCTTTTGCATTGTTTTGTTGGGGACGTGACATCAACTTGGTTTTAAATGAAAGGGTTACGAATGACATTTTTCATTCAAATTATTTTGAAATGTTAGTAAAATATATATTTTCTAAGATCTTAGATCTTCGTTGAATCTTTTAATGGTGTATGCAATCTATTTTCTTTTTCTAATCTTAATTCAATCAACCACTATCATCAATCTTAGTGTTACCCCTATTATAAATATTCTCATTTTATTCTCTTTTGATTTTAATCCCTAACATAATTTTGTTCAAATATTACAACCTACCTTGAACATTAATCTGCTAGTACCTTTGTCCCTTCTAATATTCCACCCACATCTATGAAAATCTTAGATCTTCATTGAATCTTTCAATGGTGTATATGATTTATTTTATTTTTCTAATCTTCATTCCATCAACCACTATCATCAATCTTAGTGTTACCCCTATTATTAATATTCTCATTTTATTCTGTTTAGATTTTAATCCCTAACATAATTTTATCCAAATATTACACCCCACCTTTCATTAATCCTCTAGTACCTTTGTCCCTTCTAATATTCCACCCACATCTATGAAGATCTTAGATCTTCATTGAATATTTCAATAGTGTATGCAATCTATTTTCTTTTTTCTAATCCTAATTCCATCAATCACTATCATCAATCTTAGTGTTACTCCTATTATTATTATTCTCATTTTATTCTCTTTTGATTTTAATCCTTAACATAATATTGTCCAAGTATTACACCCCACCTTTCATTAATCCTATAGTACCTTTGTCCCTTCTAATATTCCACCCACATCTATGATAAAGTGTAATTCGCTTTGTTGAAGGAAATGATAGACAACCTATCATTAAGTTTAGTTTGACAAGGATTTCAAGTAAGTAAATATCTTCTAATTTGGTCAGTGGATCATGTAATTCCTTACCTTGTCAAAATGGTTGAAGAAAAATGAGGGCTTCTGTCCATAAAAACTGCATTTGCGGATGACTTTGACTTTAATATTTTATATTGGAATTATTTCAAATAAAGATATTTCCTTTAAATAGAAGGTCAAATATTTAATTGAAAGACATTTTGAAAATAAGTTAGATAATAAAAAGGATTATGATTTTGATTATTATAATTTCAGTATACATGTGGATATTATTAATGTTGCTTTAGGAAAATTCACCGCCAACAAATTCACCTACAAAAATTCATCGCCATGATAAATTCATCTCATGGAAAATTCACCACCAACAATTCATATCATATTGTTGGTGGTGAATTTTGCACGAGATGAATTTATCATGGCAATGAATTGTTGGTGATGAATTGTTGGAGGTGAATTTGTTGGCGATGAATTGTTGGTGGTGAATTGTTGGTGGTGAATATTCTTATTATTAATTGACTAGTGTTTTTGTTGAATACCATATGTTTTTATGTGAACTCTTTCTAGTAAGTTTTAGTTTTCAATTACTATAAGTAGATGGTCTTCCAAATATCATATTTTATTTTATTTCTAAAATTGATCGAAACATTCATACAACATAATTTTAATCTTTTTAAAATTATTTTCACATATAATCAATTCATTTCTATTTATGTTGGTATCCAAGATTTTCCATTCTAATTGCAATTAGAAAGATTGTCATCAAATAGAAAAAGCATTACATTGATTTATAACACCTAAAAATTAGAATACATATCTAAATGAAAGGTGGAATTTTGTTGCTTCTATGCTTGGGAGATAGAATAACAAACCTCCACACTCACACTCAAAGAAAGCCCTAGAGATCCCAATCTAAGATATGCAAAGGGGAAATAGATCTTGCAATAGGGTTGTCTTAGGATTTGGTTATAAACTAAAGATAGGTTCACCACCAAGCTAGGGCTTGGAAAGACTAATGAAATGCAAAGCCTAATGTTTAAACCTAATATAATGTGAAACTTCACTAAATGACCTAGAAAAGAATGTAAAACAAGACAGGAAGCTCAGAGATGAAAGGTGTGCACCTAGAAACTAGAAGAGGACTAGAATGAGCTCTGAATCACTAAAAAATACTAAAATTAGGACACACTGGGACTCATATGTGCCAATATGGGTGTATCAATCCCAGACTAGGGTTTTTGGTTTGGAACATGTTTCTGATAGTGTAGATTTAGATCTGCAAAAATCTAAAATTGTGCCTATAGTGGGACTCATATGCCACTTCTGGCATATTAGTCATGTTCCAATTTTTTTGGGAATTCAATGTTCAGATCTATGCTCCAACCTCTACTCTTCCATTCCAAACTGATTTTTGGATCTAAACCTGTAAAAAGACCCGCAAAACAAAATATAGACTTGATTTGCTTATGGGGGGTTTTCCTTGATCAAACACCTAGTTTGGTAATTAAACCTTGATAGAAATAATGAATCTTGAATGCAAATGTGAACATAAACCCTAACCTTAAGTGTTTCTAAGATTACGAAATCTGAAATGCAATGCAACCCTATTCTATTATGCTAGAATGAGATGTAAGAATGAAACATTAAGATGAATGACTCACTTTGAGAGATCCCTAATCACTCAAATGAGTCCTAATAATGCATGTACCTTCCTTAGGCTGAATGTAGTATGATAATGGAGGATGGAATCACTTCGGAAACAAGTCATTAAACTTGGCTTGATGGCTAGTTGCATCTCCCCAACCTAGAATCCATCATGATTCACCATAGGCAACCATAATCAATCCTTGAAAATGCTAGATCTTGAAAGAAGGTGAGCTTGAAGACTTGCAAAAAAACACTTTAATGCTACTCCAAGACTTCAACTTTGCTTTCCCTTGAAACTTGAATGCTCTTGAATGCTTGGAACTTGAAATTACTCTTCTAAATTACTGCTTAGATGAAATAATGACTTTGAAGCTTGTTTATATAGGCAATACACCTAATTTATTGTTATTTAAATCTCAAAAGATTACATCAACCAAAAATTTAAATTAAAAAGTTGATTTTCCTACTCAAACCCTAAAAAGGCCTGAAATGGGACTCATACGCTACTTGTGGTGTATGGGTCCCACCTAGGGGGACTCATATGCCCAAGGTGGCATGTGAGTCCCACCCTAGATATTTAGGGTGGGTTGTTAGGAATTTTAGTGTTTTTAATGATTTTGTGAGGTTTTTAGTTGAAATAAGCCTCGAGATAAAAAATAATGGGTCTTAGGGGCCTATTAATGATGATTTAAAGGGGTATTTAATGCAAGGGTGCTAAAATAGGTCCAAATCAAGTGTGAAATTGTACTATTTTCAAGAGCTTGCAATTTCCTACACCACTAAAAATAAATGGATTTGTTGTAGATAAAAAAAGTCAACGATTAAAGAAAAATTACTCATGTTTCTTATAGAGTAATTGTTGGGATTATGAAGTATCATAAATTTTTATTAAAAATAATTTATTGGTTTAAAAAATAGATGTTGTAGTTGGAAATATCTTAGTAGACATGTATACAAAACATGAAAGCATAGAAAAATTCTATGAATTTTTTGAGATGATACCCCAAAGTTATGTGGTCTCACATATTTCAATGATTATAGGTCTTTCATCTTCAAAGTGGATTTTATATTTTCATTTGAATTGGTGAGATGCTTGAGTCAAATTCTCTCAATATTCTCTAAAATAGCATTCAGTCATGCATCTTCATTTGTATTGGTTAGAATATGCACATTCTTCTAGCTAGCACTTGAAAAAAATTAATTTAAGACTTTAGTTTATACTTTTTGAGTGCAAATAAATTTTCATGCATTTTATCTATGAATGTTGACAACCTATAAAATTTATTTGAATGATAGCTTTTATACTAGATGATTCAAAGAGTATAGATTTTTTTGAGAAATTTTAAATGGTTTATGTTATGTAGTTTATGTTTATATGATCTTTGATCATCTTATAATTTTGCATAATATTTTAATTTCCTTACAGTGTGTATTATTGCACCTATTTAAGGGTGGGTTGTATTTTCTATTTAAGCCACCTAAATTCAACATAAAGATTTTGTTTTTTATCATTATATTGTAGTTTTTTTATTAATTATTTGATTGTTGTTTTTAATCCATGTAAATTTATATGCACAAAGTTTGGAATGTACATTTTATCACAAGTATATAGTACTTGAATGAATTATTGGGAGGTCAAGATTTATTTTATGTTTTATGGGTGTAGATATGTTTTTCTTCATGTTGAAAGTGAGAATTTTTAAAAATAAATCTATTCAAACATTGTAACAAATTTATTTGTTAGGATATAGATTTCATTTTATGCTTTAGATGTGTATTTATCTTTTTTACAAGATTAAATAATTGAGTTGATATTTTTAATATATAAATGTAAATATATTTTCAAAGAAATCTTGCACATCTTGAAACCGATCCAAGGTAGCAACTAATTTATCTATATCAATAAGTTTGTTGATATCACTAATTAATTAATTATTAAAATATCTTCTCTTAAGTGTTGTATATAGTATTCTCAAAGTGATCTATTCTCTGTTAGTGTGGTGTTAAGTTTTCACTTAGGGTTAATCACGTAGGTGGTTCTCTCCTGTATTGGGTAATTGTTCACCCATCACATTTTTCACAAATTTAAAAGGCTTGTACATTATGTATTCTATATCTCATCTAAATATATTTTCATCTCTGGTGAAATAGCATTGTGCTTCTCTCATTAGTGAAGGTTTATTTATAGGTTGTGCTCTTGCGAGGTTGTTGACACCAAAATGGTATCAGAGCCTTCAACTTGCACCTCCTTCTACCATTCAGAGTTTTCATCTGAGTTGTTTTGAGATCATTTATTTGCTAAAGTTTTTTTTGGCATTTGAAATTTATTCAATTTCAAAGTTTCCTTTATTCTTCATTTTCTTGTTGTTTGTGATTGGGGGGCGACTTGGGAGGCTTGTCAATCATATAGATTATTGGTGAGATTTGAAGGCAGGTTACGCGAGTCATCTACAAGGAATTTTTAATGGGTGTGGAGGCATAAATTTTTTGATTTGAGGTGTGATTTGTCTTGTGCTACATCTTGAAATGACATCATCTATGTTGGGGCCATGATTGAAATTGGAGGCTATGATTTAAGGTTTGCAAGCCACAATTTGTTGATTTTCTTACAGATTGTGACTCAATAATCATTTTTTGAAGGTGGGATTTGGCATGTCTTGCATTGGCCACATGTGTGATCTGTTGCAAGTCAAAAATAAACTATTGGAGGTTGTTTGGGAACCATCATTTGGCATATTAAACCTGTTGTGACCTCTATCTAGTTTGTGGGTGCTCTTGAAATTATTTTTCTTTTTCTTAGAGACATTCATTTATGGTACAACTTGTTTTCAATACATTTGAAGTTGGAGGAGGCCCATGATCAACAAAATGTTTCATCTTCTTGGCCATGAATCACCTTTGTGAATTCTTTGCATGCAAAATCACTTTGTGAATTTCCTTTGTGGCATCAATTCAAGACGTGGGCATTAAATTTGTGGGAAATGATTATGTTTTGGATGCCTTGGCATTAGTTTGAAGGTTTGAGGCTATAATTTTTTTTTAATATTTATATTTTATAATGTTTCCCTTAAATATTTAGGGTTTCAATATTGCACAGCTCAAGAGGAAGTGGGCCCAAGGTTCTTGAAGTTGTTTTGAATGTGAAAATTATCCCACATTGGTGACATATTGGTCATAAACAACCCTTTTATTACCTAGCACTCTCATTGTTGAATGAGCTAAGGCTCATGGTGGTGTGCTATATGTGTTGGTGAGTTGATTTGGAGCTAGAATCTACTACAAATGCACATTAAGGTGTACAATATTTTTGCTCAAATTTTTCAAATTCAGTCCTTTTTAATTCTTGAGTGATATCTGTTGGATGTTGGAAAAATAAATCTTGAGAGGCTGCATTGGTTGATATTTTTGTAGATTTCAATTTGGTGTTGACTAGTGGTAAAATGGTTGCTTTATGGTTTAGGACATAGAAGAACACTTTTCTACTGAAATCATTCAAAGAAAACCATAGAGATCTCAATCTAAGGTATGCAAAGGAGAAGGAGAGCTTGCAATAGGGTTGTCCTAGGGTATGATTATAGAATAAAGAGGGGTTCACCACCAAGCTAGGGCTTGGAAAGACATGAAATGCAAGACCTAATGTTTAAACCTAATACAATGCAAGATTTCACTAAATGACGTAGAAAATCATGTAAATAAATAAAAAAGATGAGAAATTAGAAGTGTGCACCTTGAAACCTGTTGAAGACTGGATGAAGACTTGAAATGCTAAAAAAATTGAAATTAATGCCTTCTAGGACTTATACGCAAGTATGGGTGATTTAGTCCTAGATTAAGGTTTATGAGTAGGAACATGAATCTAGCAAAGATATGACTAAAACTCCAAAAATCTACAATTTTGGCTATACTAGAGCTCATACGCCAGAAGTGGCATATTAGTCTAGTTAAGGTTTTTTGGAAATTCAAAATCTGATTCTACTCTTCAATTTCTACTCTGTCCTTTCCACCTAATTTCTTAATATGCAACTCTAATTTGCAACCTGTAGATGTCTTTCAATGATCTCCAATGCAAGGTAACAACTTTGACAACTTTGAACACTAGAAAAATTTATATAAACTTGCTCTTCAATGTGTCTTCAACCTAGATCTACAAATCACACACTAAAGAGAGGGGAAAATGTTGTTTTGTTAGTGGAAAGGGGTTTTCCTTCATCAAACCCCGTTTTAGTAATCAAACCTTGAAATGAAATGAAATAGGAAAGGAGAATGATGAATGAAAAAAACATAATGTTGCAACTCACCAAACCCTAGCAATAAAGTGTTGCAAACATGTATGAAATGGATCCAATGGATGTAGATCTTGACTCTTGCTTGAATGTTGTAGATCTTGACTTGAATGCTAGCTTGAATCATAAAACCATACATCACAAGTGTTAGCTAAAAAAAAAACATGATGCATGATGAATTTGACATGATGCTTGATACTTGAATAATGATCCAAAATGCTTGACAATAAACTCTTGATAACTCTTGAATGCTCTTATAAACTCTTTTAAACTATTGAATGCTTTCTTGATCACAATTTTTCTATAATGCATGAATATTTGGAAGCTTAGGATGAATATGAGTGAAATAACCTTGTATTTATACTTGTTTATGTCAAATTTCTTGAAATTACAATACTACACATAGACATTAGATCTAGGAGAATAAAATGCCCCCAAGAATTTGAATTTAATTTGATTTTGGGCCACACAAGACTCATACACCAGAAGTGGCATATGAGTCCTATTAGGCATAACTATGGGACACATTTTGAAAAATTCTTAGAATGATGCAAAATCCAGATTGGGGCCCAAAAACCTAGGTGGGACTCATATGCCCAAGGTGAAATATGAGTCCTAGATGACCAAATCTTGGCCACACAATCTAAAAACACTTGAATTATGATTGGATGTTGGTTTAGGTTAGTATTTTGAAAAGATGCATTAATTAAGGCTTGTGGATGTAAAATAAGGGCAATTAAAGCATAAAGAAGCCCAATTATTTAATAAAACCCTAGAAAAGTGTGAAAGTGTGTTACAACACTTTACATCACTCTAAATAAGGCACCAATAAGCTCATTTAGTTCACAAGTTCCCAAGACACATTACAACACTAAATCAAGGCCATGTTAGGGAGTACTTTTTTTCTATCATTACATCTAGCCCCCACTTTAATGAGAGGAGGAACTTGCTTCCAACTCACACTAAAGTAGACCAACATAGATCAAGAGGGGTCCAAATGTAACCCTGCTAGTAAGATAGGATGACCATGATCAAGAGGATTGTGCAAGCCCTTGGGACTGAGGTCCTATGACAAACCAACATAGGAACAAAAGAACACACATAAAAATGATGTAAAGAGCAATAATGAGGCACAAGCATACACTGCTAAAGACAAAGAGAAAATAATAAAAAAAACAAAAGAGGGGTGGATCAAGCTTTGGTTGTTTGTCCAACATGATGTGGATTAGGTCTAGGCTGTTTGTCTGAAAAATGCATGCTCACTCTAAGGAAACATAAATTTAGGCTATCTATTGGGTGAGTAATCCAAGACAGAGAGACACATAAACATGTAGCTGGTATGCACTCACAACACACACATGAGTGGCTATGGGAAATTCATGCCTCGGTTCAACTTCCCATCCAACCATACCAATGTTATACCTCTTGATAACTTTGATAAGGCACCACAAAATAATGAAATTCAAGTTTCATGAGGAAATCAAAGCTTTGTATGCTTGGAACTCATGAACAAGCATGATGGCTCCACAGGCATGCAAAGTGTATTATGCAAGGTGGTCATATAATAGAAATTGTAAATGAAAAAAATAGGGAACGTTCAAATGAGTCTTGCTTAGTTTGTGTAAGGTATTAACTTAGAGAACATTGTACCTAATGTCTCCAATAGAGGACCAATCAAAGAATAAAAGATTCACATCTTAAAGTATGCATTGTGTCACATCAATCCACTAAGATGAATATAATTTTCTAAGAGAGATCACGCTCTTGAAGGACATCACACTCGATGTCATGACAAAGCGAAAAGACACATCACATGAAGTAAGAAGACTACACCATGAAACATGAAAAATGAAAAAGATTAATGCCAATGTATGCCCCCACTTTAAAGAAATTGCTAAACACCATGTTGTGAGAAATTACTTTAAATTAGCAAATGATAAGTGCTAACAAGAAGGAAGACGTGAGAGCTTATTTGGAAAGCCCTATGCCAATTCATATGCTTCCAAATGAAGTTACATCATGAAAAAGGAAAGAGAGGGGTTGCCCCAAAAATGAATCTCCAAACAAATGAGGGATCTATGGATTTGGGGTCAGTATGTTCTTGCTACAATTTTTTAGAGAGCTTAGAACTATCATCATACCCAAAACACTCATAGAACTAGAAGAATGGCACAAAGAGAGTGAAAACAAAGAAAAACATTTCGAGTCAACATGGAAGAAACATGAATGTCTCGATGCCTTACATCATGCCCAAAAGGAAAACACAAGAAAAAGAAAAGATAAAGGAAAAACTTTTGGGTCAACATGGAAGAGACATGAATTTCTCGACGCCTTGTGTCATCCCCAAAAGGAAAATACAAGACAAATAAAAGATAAAGAAAAATATTTTGGGTCAACATAGAAGAGACATGAATGTCTCAATGCTTTGCATCATTCCAAAAAGGAAAACACAATACAAAGAAAAGATAAAGAAAATGATAAAAGACTCATTACATAGAGAAAAATTAAGGTACAAATAGTGCAATTTCACAATGACAGAGAGATACATGAAACAAAATAGTACGAGGGATCACATTATGCGCATGCAATCACACAAAAGAAAAAGAAATAATGAAAAAGACTAGTAAGTCACATGCAAGTCAACCTAAAGTAGGTCATCTGCATCCCAATCATGTTCATTGTATATAGAAGAAGCACAACTAGCCAAAGGGACAATAGCAAGTGCCGAACTAGGGCCATCACAAAGTTCAACACTTTTTTTAGGAGAATTATCATTTAAGCTCGTGGAAGAGGAAAATAATATATTCAGTTCATTATGCACTTTTTCATCAATAGTTTTAATCTCATCATCGTCATCCAAGTTAATCACAATAGGAGGTTGAGTGATAATGTCCAAAGAAGGGTTTAGCTCTTATTGTGGTATAATATCTTTTTGTTTTGACGAAGGGGGAGACTCATCAAGCATTGCTTAAGCCAATTTTGGATCTTTATTTTCTTTGTTTATTTCTTCATTTAACTTTTGAGCAAGGGTACGACGTCAACTCCTGCGCTTTCTAGCACCTTTGTTTCTTTTAGTTCAGTTTTTATGTTATGTTTGTGAAGGAGTGGGTTGATTAACCATAGGTTTCTTTTCTTCCCTAAGCAAAGGAACAAAAGAAACTATGGAAGGTTGGGTAACCACTTTCTCTTTAAATTTATAAACTTGTTTTATTCTAGGAGGCGTGACATGATTGTTTTTATTATCTGGGTATGTGCAGGATCATGATGGGCCAAAAAGTGGTGATATCATGGGTATGTGTAGGGTATGTGGCTGGTGACTTTTTTTTACCCAAAATTGATGAAACGAAAAAGGTTTTTAAATGATATTCTAATCTTTCCACCAATATAGATTATGATTTACTTTGAATTTAATAAATTATTATTATTCATTTTCTATTTGAATTATGACTAAAGTGTTGATTGATAGGTTGATTGAAAAACATCTATAGCTTTCAAATGGTATCACATTTTTTTAATTTGAAACATGTGTCACATTCTATGCATAGCATACTATAAGATTTTTAAAAAAATGAATTTCATGAAGTTTTGACCAAGTTAAGGTGGTTAGACATAAGAGTTTTTATATTTTTTAAAAGTTGTAATAGAAAATTGATAATTAATTATTTACTTGGAAAAAAATTACAAAAAAATATGCATCTCATTGGGACATGAGTCCTCTACTTATATCTAAAATATTATAAAATAATTTTATCATTTTACTATGGTTAGGGTGGTCAGACATACACCTACTTTTTATTTTTCCCCTAAAATTTAAGTACTACTGCCTTGAAATTTCAAATTTTCACCAAATTGATTTTTTATTTTTTTAAAATTAACCTAGAAGTTTAGAAGTTGCATTCAATTTGATACAGATTCTATTCTTACATAATTTTGAAATAATATAGATAACTTATTAAATTTTTTATGTCAATTTTCCTAACTCTGATTTTTCTAAATTTTTGCCACTTAAGGGCCTATTTTTTCCATGATGATCCTGCACCCATCTCTTGGTCTTTTGTAGCATGTAGGCAAAGGATCTATCTTAATTTTTTCTTGGTTGCTTGGCATGTCTTTTGGTTTAATCATGGTTTCTTCAAGTATGGTAGGATCAGTCATGGATTTAGGCATGTTTTGAAGTGATAGTTTTGCTTTGCGTTTTTCCTTGAACTTTTGGTGGGATTTGAACAAAAAGTCTTCTCAAGGTTAAATAGGTTCCATAGGCCAAAAAGTGGAAATATGATGGGTATGTGTAGGGTATGTGGCTGATGACTTTTTTTTACCCAAAATTGATGAAATGAAGAGGGTTTTTAAAGGAGATTATCAACTGGTTGTGTACATTTTCTATCTTGCAGGAGTGATGAGAGACTAGTGAGAGTTCTATTGTCAAGATGCCACAAAGATAGTGCCTACATCCATCGATGAGGAGGAGATGGATCCTGACTACATTCCCCCACCGATTGTGGAGGAAGAGCCAGAGTCACTTAGACCTTTTGCGAGGTTACAAGAAGCATACAAGAGTATTAGGAGGCAAATCCATCGGGCTGAGTGCATTATAGTCAACACAATCCTTAGTAGAGGTAGAGAGGCTACATGCAGAGCTGGCACAGACATAAGTAGAGAGGGATTGGATGGAAGATGAGCGGCTTATAGCTATTGGTCAAGTAGAGGGTTTGGAGTATGCACTAAGACTTGGTATTTTGTGATCATTATCACACATGATCATCTCACGATGATCGGGGATTGGATCACGAATGTCGAATCCTGAGGGGTCTAGCTCTCATAGACCACTATGACTTTGTATATGATTTATATAAAAAAATGATATATATATATAGACATGCACATTTGAAGTTATTATGATTTGATTCTTTGTGTGGATGTTAAATGCAATGTGATTAATTAAATGACATATGTGAAAAGTATTTAATTAATGTCTACATGATTTAACAGGATTCATGTAATCTAATGTAAAACATATTTTAGTTTCACTTTAGATACAACTCTATTGATTAGAAGAGAATATGTTAAATTAAATACACCTATAATTGATATAAGGATTTAACTTAACATGACACAAAGGTGAATAGTATGAATCCTCAAGTAATTTTAAAATGAACTTAAATAGTTACCTTAGTGTTCAAGAAAAGCACAAAATTAGTTGTCAAGAATGAAGCAATGTGAAAGCTATTTAAAGAACATTAAATAACTTTAAACAACATTGTTGTATCAATCATACTATTCAGAGGGGTTAGAGATAATACTGACACAAATGTGTGGCATTAATAGGTTCCTTAAGGGGTGTTCCATCAAGATGCACGTTAAGAGATAAGCACTAGACCCATAATTAGTATCAACCTTGTAAGGGCCTAACCAATTAGGGCTGAATTTATCTTTATCTTCAGTGTTAGCTCTAGTAATGCGTTGATTTTCAATAAGAACAAAATCTCCCTTACAAAATGATCGAGGGATTACTTGTGTGTTGTGTCTTCGTTGTAATTGTTTGATGTGAGCATAGAGATGTTCGAGAGCGTTAGTACACTGTTTGTCGAGCATCTCAAGTTGATGTAATCATTGATCTTTATAAGTATCCTCATCAATAAGGTCTTGGTGAGCAACTTGCAGGGTGGGAATTTATAACTCCAAGGGCATGATTGCATCAGTTCCATAAACAAGGTTATAAGGTGTAGTTCCCAAGGATGATCTAACACTTGTTCGATAAGCCTAGAGCGCATAATATAATTGTGTATGCCAATCTTTACGATGTTTGTTGATATTTTTCTTGAGGATTTGTTCCAGAATCCAATTAGTATTTTCAGCTTGTCCATTGGATTATGGATAATATGGTGTAGAAAAAAAATGTTGAATGTTGAATGTCTCGAGAAACCTCTTAACTTAATTGTTTTTAAATGGAGTTCCATTATCTAAAATGATCATGGAGGGTAGCCCAAAGCGAGCAATTATGTGTTCCAATATGAAATAGAAAATTGCTTTAGCAGTTGTAGAATAGAGAGGGATAGCTTCTACCCATTTCATGAAATAGTCTGTAGCAGTTATGATAAACATATGGCCAGCAGAAGAGGGAGGTGAAATTTTACAAATAATATTCAATCCCCATACTGAAAATGGCCAAATGGGAACTTGGGCAAGGAATTCAACAGTAGGAGCATGAATCAAGTGGCTATGTTCTTGTTATTTTTGACATTTCTTTATGTAAGTGAAGCAATCTTTCTCCATATGTTTCCAATAATAACCCATATGGATAAGTTTTTACACTAATGATCATCCTCCAAAATGACCTACACAAGCACCAACATGGGCTTCTTCAAGTGCTATGGGGATTTCAGAGTCTTTAAGGAATCATAATAAGAGATCATTAAAAGATCTACAATACAACACATTTGCAAGAATTACATATTTGGTTGTGAGTTTGCGTAAATGTTTTTTGGTATTTGTTGTAGTAGACTGAGGAATGGTATCATCTTTTAAATATTTGTATATAGTATCATACCATTCACACGAGTCATCTTGAGTTATCACCAAAATGAAGCCTAGCGAAGTATCAATCGAAGGTTTCATGAAGGGATGGATAAAAAAGGTGAAATTTCTGGTAGGATCATGTGGGGATATAAGAGAAGTTGCACTTGCCATTGCATCCACATGTCTATTGTCTTTTTGTGAGATGTTATCAATGGTAAATGAATCAAAATTTTCTAATAGTTTCATTATGAGATCTTTGTATTTTGATAATTGCTCATGTTTAGTTTGATGACCAATTGGGAATCACCAAAGATCTTGATATGTTTAGCGTTCATTTTTAAAGTAGCTCGCAAACCTGCGATCAATGCCTCATACTCAGCAGTGTTATTTGTGAATAAGAATTTTAATCGATAGGACAAGGGAATAGGTTTTCCGTCAGGTGGAATTAGGACCACTCCAGCACCAGAACCTATTCTTCACTTAGATCCATCAAAAAATAATTCCCATGGGTTAATGTTAGCGGTTAAGACATGATCATCAGGAAAAGAATCATGAGTAGGTAAACCAAGAGGAGAAGGAGCGTTAGCTAAGTGATCAGTTAGGGCTTGGCCTTTGATTGATTTTTGTTAAACAAATTAAAGGTCAAACTTTGTTAACAACATCACCCACTTAGCTAAGCCTCCTGAAAGATTGCTTTTGTTGAAAAGATGTTTAAGAGGATCAAATTTTGTGATAACTTGTATTTCAACATTTAGTAAATAATGTCACAACTTACTAGTAGTGAATATAAGAACCAAACATTGTTTTTCAATTAGTGAATATCTAGTTTCATAATCAATTAGAGTCTAACTTATGTAATAAATGGGATGCTCCTTACCATGATTGTCATGTTGAGGCAACAATGTTGCAAGAGCATGGGTAGATGCAGCGATATACAAGGTAAATGGTCTATTTGGCACAATGGGTTGTAAAACAAGTGGAGTGGTGAGATATTCCTTTATACTCTGAAAATCCTTTTTACAATCCTCATCCCAGTCAAAAGGTACACCCTTTTTAAGGAGATGTGTGAAAGGTAATGTGTGATCAACTGAGGATGAAACGAAATGATGTATAGTTTGAATTCGACCTTGTAAAATGCACAACTGAGAAATATTCCTAGGAGGTGGCATGTTAATGATAGCATCAATTTTCTTCATGTCCACCTTAATTCCTTTGTGAGATATGATAACCCCAAAAGTTTACCACTATCTATGCCAAAGACACTTTTTTGGATTTACTCACATATTGTATTTACGTATTCATTCGAAGAGTTTGTGAAGGACATTTACATTATCTTGATGTGTTAATGATTTAGTTAGGATATCATCGACATAATCCTCTAGAACTTTATGAATGTAAGCATGAAATATTAATGTCATTGCACGATGATAGGTTGCACTGGCATTCTTTAGACTGAAGGGCATCACAACCCAACAAAATATTCCCCAAATAGTTGTAAAGGTAGATTTGTATTGATCTTGAGGGTTAATAAGGATTTGATTATAACTAAAAAATCCATCCATGAATGACAACAAAGCATGTCCAAAAGTTGAATCCATGATCATGTCTATATTAGGAAGTGAAAAATCATCTTTTAAAGAAGCTTTATTCAAGTCATGAAAATCAGTACATATCCTAATACAATTATCGGGTTTTACAACTGTGACAATATTTGAGATCCATAGAGAATAATCAATAGGTCTAATAAAGCCTGCATCAAGGAGTTTTTCAAGCTTTGATTTAACACACAAGGCTATGTTAGGGTGCACTTTTCTTATCTTTTTACGAATGGGTTTAGCATTTTCAGAAAGAATGATCTTATGTGTCACAATTTTTGGGTCAATCCTCAGCATATCAGAATATTTCCAAGCAAAGATTTTAGGAAAATCATGAAGTAAAGCAGTAGTGTCTTCTTGTTCTTCATCGTCAAGGCACTTCCCAATTTTAATAACTTTATCTTTATCATTAATGTTCATTGGCACATCAATTGTATCTCCTAAAGGGAGTGCATTAGATTTAGGACTTTTAGATTCATAGAATTATTCAGTGATATGACTTGATATTTGCTTGGTAATAGTCATGGCACGAGGAATTTTTTTCATGGAAGTAAGCGAGAATGTGTTATCATAAATGCCTAACATTTGTTTTAGGGCTTCATTGCTATCAACATATGTGCATGAGGATAGTAAGCTTATATTAAGCAATTCAAGATGTTTGATTGTGAGTTTGTGTTTTGGTTGACATGTTATAACGCTAATTTTCAAAGATGGTCGTTGAGTAGCTTTTGTCATTTTAGAAAAAGAATATCCCAATCCAGTTTTTGCTTCTTGCGTATTAGGTTCAATAGGGACATGAATACCTTGCTCATGTTTTCCAAACCCTTTTCTAGTATATCCTAATTATTTTACAAGTTCATAGCCTTTTCCATAAAGTTTTTCCATTTCTCGTGGATTAGGCAGGGATTGATAATCTATCTTATCAAAATTTGTTGTATATGTTGCATTTTCATCCAGATTATAGGAGATAGATGGGTATGCGCGGGATGATGATGGGCCAAAAAGTGGCGATATGATGGGTATGTGGCTGATGAACTTTTTTTTTTTTACGAATTTTTGTTTTTAAAGGAGATTCTCAGCTTTCCACCAATATAAATTATGCTTTACTTTCAATTTAAGAAATAATTATTATTCATTTTCTATTTGAATTATGACTAAAGTCTTGATTGATAGGCTGATTGAAAAGCATCTATAGCTTTCAAATGGTATCACATTTTTTGAATCCAAAATACGTGTCGCATTATATGCTTTGCATACTATAAGATTAAAAAAAATGAATTTCATCAAGTTTTGACCAAGTTAAGGTGGTCAAACATACGAGATTTTATATTTTTTAAAAGTTGTAATAAAAAATTCATAATTAATTATTTACTTTGAAAAAAATTACAAAAATATGCATCACATCAAGACATGAGTCCTCTACTTATATCTAAAATATTATCATTTTATTGTGGTTAGGGTGGTCAAAGACACCTACTTATTTTTTCCTTGAAATTTAAGTACTATGCATTGAAATTTCAAATTTTCACCAAATAGATTTATTTATTTTTAAATAAACCTAGTAGTTTAGAAACTACATTCAATTTTCTACAGATTCTATTCTTACATTTTTTTGAAATAATATAGATAACTTATTCAAATTTTTACATCAAGTTTCCTAACTCTAATTTTTCTAATTTTTTTGCCACTTAAGGACCTGTTTTTCCATGATGGTCCTACACATACCCAGATGTTTGAGAAGATTCTTCAGAATTTTGAGTGGACATGATTGTTGGTCGGTCTTGTTTCTCATCTTTTTTTTGTGTGAGTATGTATTTTCCCATAAATAAGGGTGTGAATTCTAAAGTTCCCCAATCATCACCAAATAATTTAGATACCAATTCCTCATTGTTTTGTTCAATTTCAAGAGGATTGATGTTAGATGTTGGAATCAATGTTTTTAGAGGACTCGTAACTCCTTTTTCAAGATGTAAGAGAATTTCAGGCTCAAGGTCTACTTCAATATGATAAATATGATTGCTATAAACATATTTCATGATATGATGAAGGGTCAAAGGCACTGCATTCATCGCATGAATCCATGGTAAGCCTAAAAGAAGATTATATGAAAGATCATAAGGCCTGACATGGATTGGATTTTGCAAAGTAGCCACCCTAAGCATAATAGGCAAATTAATTATCCCAAGCGATTGAGCTTTGTTGTATTATAAAATCCTCGAATGGAGACAGAATCAGGTATTATTTGTGACCTATCAACATATAATCAATCAAGGAAACTCACACTACACACATTAAGGGAAAAACCATTATCTATGAGAGTGTGTTTGATACCTATGTGATTGAATTGAGCAATGATCATAAAGGCTTCATTTTTTTTATGCAACTCTAAAGAAGGGAGCTCATGTTGATGAAAGGTAATGTCAAGATTATTTTTTTGGTTGAGAGTCGCCACATTATTTATAGTGGTACCAGGAGGAACTGCAATTTGTTTTAAAGCTATTTGAAGAATGTTGTGATAATTTGGTGAGTTTTGAAGCAAATCCCAAAGGGAAATATTGGTAGGAGTATTCTTTAATTGTTCAACAAGATCATACTCCTTTGTGTGTGGGTTATAGTGACGAGCACTAGGCAGATTTGGTAAAGGCATTTCAAGGGTGGGATTGGTTACAGTGGTTGTGGGTTGTTTCGAGTGTTATATGTATGAGCAATAGTATCATTACTAGATTGTTGTGATACATTAGTGTTAGGGGGGTAATGGGTGTACTGGGGTCAGTTAGAGGGGTGAAGTTTATGTGAGGGTTGGTAAAGCATAAGATGAGGTTGGATTACATTAACGTCCTTGGTTTTAGATGTGTCAGGACAAACCAAAGCAGATGATGTGGGTGAGATGAGGTCCTGAAGAGACTCATATATCAAGTGAAAATCATCATGACTAAAAGGTTTGAAGGATAAATTGTCATCAATTGGTTTAAGGTGTTCAAGAGAAGCATTAGAGGAGTTAATGTTCATTATCGTAAGGTTGTCATAGCAAACCTTAGTGGATGGCTTATGCGAGATGAAGTCTTGGAGGGATTCATCTAACAAATCAAAGTAATCACAAGCAAAAGGTTTGAGGGGGATTTTATCATTAAGGGGTTTAGGTTTCTAATTGCAAGCATGAGAGGATGATGTGAGTCAGAGAAAGTCCTAAAGAACTTCATCTAACTTGTCAACATCATCACTACTAAGAGCCTTGGATGAGATGTTGTTTCAAATTTGAATCATTTGTTTAAAGGGTTGGTTTGATGTTTTAGTTTTGTTTTTTTATGTATTGATGAATCTGATTTAAAAGAACTAGGAATGAAAGTGGAAAAGGAAATTTGCAAATACCTAAAACTATCTATGAATGCCATGAAGTAAAATTTATGCTAAGAAAATAGAAACAACTAAACTGTAACAAAAAAGTAATTGTAGAAAATAGAAATGTAAAATGAAATAAATTTAAATCTAGAAATTCTAATTAGAAACTGCAGAGGGACTAATTCACCCAAGGTGGCGAATGAGTCCCAGTGCAGGTATTTTTTAAGATTTTTCTAATTTTTTTGTAGTTTTTTTAAGGTTATCAAGTCTAAACAATGCCAATACAGACTAAAAGTGTAGAATTTTGGAATGATGCAATGAAACAAGATGCAATAATGAACTCTAAATGATGCTTTCACTAATGCAATGCTTTGGAAAATGAAAAAACACAACAATACCTGAATAGAATATTGATGCAAATGAAGTCTAATATGCAAGTTGCAATTGGAATTAGAAAGCTAATATGTTCAAAATTCAGGTTCACCAAAAATGAACCATAGATTTTTGGCTCCAATAAACTCTCTAACTCTTCTAGGGTTTTTCACCTAAAAGGAGAGAGGTTAGGCCAAAAATGCTAAGGGTTCATTCAAATTATGAAATGTAATATTTTTTCTAGGCTAAAATAAGTAAACTAAATGCAATTAAGTGATTTATTTGAATGAATATGAATGCAAAAATAAGATCTATGCTATGTTTGAAACCAAAGTGTTGTTTGCAAAAAGCTTGAAAGAATGAACAAAAATGCAAACTAAAATAAATAGACACCTTTTTTTTAGAATGTGTGCACCTAGAAAGCTGGAGAAGGTTGGACAAAAATATAGAAAACTGATGAAATCTAAAATTGAGCTAACTGGGACTCATTTGCCACCTTGGGTGAATCAGTCCTAGGTCAGGACTTTTCTACATATAAGTTGTTTTTTGTTAATCGGGAACCTAGATCTGCATCTAACTCAAATTTGCACCTCAGAAGGGACTCATTCACCATGCATGGAAAATTAGTCCACTTTGGAATTTTTATAACTCCAAATTTTTGTTCTACATCTTGACATCTGTACAACAATTTCTGACAGAAACCGGACTTTGGATCTTAAAAAATTCCTACAAAATAGCTTAAAATTGTTTGTCTAATGGGGGGTTTACCTTAGTCAAACCCCTAGTTGGGTAATTAAACATTGAATGGAGAAAATTTGCATGGAACCCTAGCCTTAGATGTGTTAAAGACTCGGAAGATCTGAAATAAGAAATGCAAGAATGATTTATATGGCACAATATCTCAACCCTAGAAATCTTACAACATATGAAAAATAGGAATGAAATGACATGCAAATGACAAACAAACAAAATGCAAACCTTAATATGAAGATAGAGTGAAAATGGAAGATGGAATCAATATGAAACCAAGTCATTAGGTGTGATTTGGTGGCTAGTTGAACTTCTTCACCCTATATTTCTTCATGATTCATGATAGGAATCCATTGTCAACCCTTTGCAATGTTGGATTTTGACAAAAAGAGTAAGCTTCAAGACCTACAAAAACCCTAGTTTGCTACTCTAAAACTTCAACTTTTTCTAATGAGACTTGTTGTAGAAGACTTGACTTAGAAATTGCTCTTGAAAAATGACAAAAAGATATGTGAAATGACTTGAAATGAGTATTTATAGGAAAAAACACTTTATTTTCCTGATACTTAGACCTAAGAGGTTGACATTCACTGGAAATTCAAGTTAAATTAATCAAATTCCTGCTCAAAATTGAATTTTCCCTCAAAGGGGACTCATTCGCCACCCTTGGCGAATGGGTCCCACCAGAGGGGACTGATTTTCCCAAGGTGGAGAATGGGTCCCACTACTAATTTTTAAAGGTGGGTTTTCGAGGTATGAGATAATTAAATGTTGTTTGTCGGGCTTTATGTGATTTCTCAGGTAAAACAGGCCTCTAGATCAAAAATAATGTGTCTAAGGGGCCTATAAATGTTGTTTTGAAGGGTAAATGATGTGAGGGAATTCAAAAGTGGGTCTAATTACACGTGAAATTGTCTCTTTTCTTAAGAGAGTCCAATTTTCTACGGTGCAGTTCATTGTTGCAATGTGTTTATTAAAGAGCTCAAAACTGTCACCATTCTCCAAAGTGCATAAAACTAGAAGAATGACACAAAGAGAGAAAAAACAAAAGAAAAAGAAATTTCATTTTGAGTCAACATGGAGGAGACATTGTGGTCTCAATGCTTTGGATCATCACCAAAAGAAAAACACAAGTGAAAAGAAAATGAAACGGAAAAAGAAAAGGAAAAGCTTTTGGGTCAACATGAAGGAGACATTTCGGTCTCAATGACTTGCGTCATCCCCAAAAGGAAAGCACAAGAAAAATACAAAAAGAAAAGAGACCAATTGGGTCAACATGGAAGAGACATAGGCCATCTCAATGCTTTGCATCATCCCGAAAAGGAAAATACAAAACAAAAAGAGAAAAAGAAAAGATGCATGACATATAGAAGAATAGAGATGAAAATAGAAGAAGTGTACAATGAGAGAGAAAACATTGAACACATGATACGGGGGAAACACGATACACACATGAAAATGAAAAAAGGATGAGAAATGGAAAAAGGCTAGCTAGGTGAATGTAATTCAACCATCTTACAAGTCATCTGCCTCCCAATCATGTTCAATGGAATGCAAGGGTGGTTGACTATCCAAAGGAAGAATTGCAAGCACCAAACTAGGATTTGTACCAGGTTCTTCACTTGGTGGAGAGGATTTATCATTTGAGCTCATGGTAGATGAAAATAAAGAGTTTAAATCATTATGAACTTATTCATCTATTTTGGCTATCTCTGAATCATCATCGTCGTCATCATCAAGATTGATGACAATAGGAGGACGAAGGGTGATTTCCAAGGAAGGATGTATCAAAAGTCGTGGCTGTTGGATTGGGTCATTTTGTTGGGAATGTTGGATTGGACTATCTTGTGGTAGGTTAGGAGAAGGAGGGTGATCACCTACTATTTCTATCAAAGGCGAAGGTTGATTTTCTTTATTTTCTTCCATTCATGACTGATGAGCAAGGAGACAACGACAACGCTTACATTCTCTAGCACCACGGTTTTGTTTAATTATATTTTGAAGTTGGTGAGGTGTAAGAGTGGATTGAGTCATCATAGGTTCTTCTACTTCCAAATAGGGAAGAATGGAAGAAACCAAAGAAGATGGGTCAACTAATTTCTCTTTATCTTTATACAATTGTTTAATGCGAGGAGGCATGACAAGAGTTGCTAAAATTTCCCTTTGTCATTTAAAAGATGGTAGGAAAGTGTCTAAGGGTGGTTGGTCATGAGGTTGTATGGTTTTTTCAATGTTGTACTTAGGTTGAAGCATGGCTTCATCTATGATGGGAGGAGTGGAAGTGGATGGGGACATGTTACGAAGAGGCAATTCAGCTATGTGTTTGGCTTTGAAGTTTTGATAGGTTATGAAAAAGAAATCCTTTTGATGGGTGATGGGTTCCATAGGTTCAGGCCAAAATTCTTCCAAGAAAAAAATACCTTTAGAGGATAAGGGATTAAAGCCACTATGGTGTATGGTAAATATTTCATTGCCATGTGGAAACTTGAAACACTTGTGAACCACTTATGGGACCGCGCTTTCATTGAGTGAAGCCAAGGGTGGCCTGGCCGCAAATGAAATTGATCCGATTGTGGAATAATTGAAAATGTTACATCCAAAGTTTTGGGTCCTATCTGTAAGGGGAGTATGATCGATCTGATCATAGGTCATGCAAAAATAGTATGTGTCTTAATCCATGCAGTTGGTTCATTATAATCATCTTGATAGAGATCATGTAATACTAAAAACTCTTTTGTGATCACAGTCTCACCATAGGCGAGATCTATTAATATCCCATTGGTGGGCTTATCATAGATTCTACTGGCTATGTAAAGAGGACCATCAGGAAATTTTTGAAGTATATATTTAGTAGAAAAAGTGATATCAAGAGATTTATTGTTTTGTCCCTTACGAGGGATAACGTCTATCATACCCACAGGTTTATCCATAGGAGTAACTTGGGTAACATGTGGAGTTATATCATGTTGTTCACTATTTGTATTAACATTCATTACATTAGTGTTTGAAGGTTCACTAGCCTTGACAAATGAGATATTGTCTTCAAGCATGGGATAGGTGAAAATTTGTAAATTCTAGTTAGGGGGTGCAACAAAATTATTGCCTTGATCATTAACACCTGTAATGGAAAAATGGCTTGAATCAATGAGGTCTTGAGCTAATTGTTTTAGACACTTGCAATGTTCAGTGTCATGTCCATTTTGGTGATGAAAATGACAATAAGAATTAGGTTTGAAAGTGGGCGGTAATGGCTGGGTGGGATCAAGTGGTTTAACAGGTGGAAAAGTGATCATGTGTTGCTAAAGCAATTGGTTCATTGTATTATGGAAGGTATCGGGTAAGGGAGTAAATTGTCTTTTCGGGTCCCCATAGGTATAAGGCACCAATGCTTTAACAACTTCCACGAAATTTGGAACTGGTTGGGTTGGTTGCAGTTGTGGTTGAGGAGGTGGATTGAACTGTAAAAATCCTCTATTTGGTTTGAGAAAGTTTTTATTGTTGGTTTGATTGTTGTGTTCAAGTTTTTTAGCTCAATTAGAAGTGGATTTTGTATCACGACTTGAAACCAAGTTATGGTATTCACATAGGGTTGTGTATAAGGGAAAGAACAAAGGGAATTTCATCATAGTTAGTTTATCCTGAAGGTTTGTGTGCAATTTTGTGATAAAAATCTTCTACAGATGTGCATCAAGAATCTTGACATCAATTTCAGCATACAAGGATTGGTATCGTGAGATAAAATCAGTTCTTTTTTCATCCGTGTTTTTTCTACATCTCATGAGGTCAGCCATTGTCTTTTTAGGTGTCATGTGAACTTGAAAGTGACTTACAAAGGCATCTACAAGCTCATTAAATGATCGTATGGAATGATTGGGCAAGTTGGAAAACCACTCTAAGGCAGTATCTTTCAAGGTCCTTGGAAAAAGTTTGGCTAAGAGTTTGTCACCAAGGATAAAATCACTACATAAAGTTTCATAAGCATTGACCTGGTTGATAGGGTCTCCTTTTCCTCTGTATTTCTCAAACCGAGGAATTTCTATCCCTTGTGGCATCAGTGTGCATAATATTTCTAAGGATAAGGGGCTTCTACGGACATGATATGTGGGTGGAGCAGTTTGACCTTGGCTAATGGTGGAAATTTTTTGTTGCATGGAGGAAACAGTGTTAAGGAGTTGTGTAAGAATAGGGTCGAGGTAAGTGGTTTGAGGTGGAAGGGAAAATGGTGGAGTGTATGTAATGTTAGGGGAAGTGAAAGGAATACTAAGGGGGGTGAAGGTGGTGGAGGGGACTTCTGATGCCACAAGAGAACTAGGAATGCTAGTTGCAATTAGGAAAGAAGGAGCCACTGAACTAACTTGGTGTGTAGTTGTGCTTGTGGATTGGTATCTGTTGGTATGGATGCTATGGTTGAAGGGGGGGGAACTTGAGGTCCTCCTTGCCTTATAGGAATGTTTGTGGATTGGGTATTAGAAGAGTCATGTTTATTGTAAATCTCGACAATTTTCTTCATAACTTGTAAGCCATCATCACTTTCAATCAAACGATGAAAGTTTTCAATTGCGGGTATGGAGGTGGTGGAAATTTTTTCAAGTGACAAGTCTTGTTGTAAATGTGCAAAATACTCATGGATATTAATGACCTTTTCTTGCAGAAGGGAGTTGTTTTGGGTGTCAACATTCATTGGATGGAAAGGTGAAGGTATAAAAGTGGTATTGTCAATGCCTAATGCACCATTGTCCATACTAGGAGTAGAAGCTCTTGAGATCCCAAGGTCCACAATGAAAGTGCTATCATAGGAGGCCATGAGTCTAGAACTTCATCTCACTAAAGTATTATCAATGGTTCACCAAACACTCATACAAGTATCACAAAAGATAGGGTGAATGAAAATGCAAAGTAATCTAGGAGTTCTAAATGAAAATAACATAAATTTTTCTAATTGTAATAGAGTAGTAACTACAAAAAATAGAAAATACCATAAAAATACCAGAAATGTTGTTTAAAAAGTGCAAAGGGACTAATTCACCCAGGGTGGCGAATGAGTCTGAGTATGATATTTTTCTATTTTTCAAAAAATTTAAAATGATTCTAATGCTCTACATAATTCAATTAAGGATGTAGAATGAAATTTTTTAGTTTTTTCAATGATATGCAATGCAAAAGTGAAAGCTAAATGAATTATGTACTAATGTAATATGAAAAGCCCTAAAATAAAAAAATAAAAAAATATCATAATTGAATGTTTATGCAAATGTAATCTAGGATGCAATATGTGAATGAAATCAGAAATGCAAAGTTTTCAAAATGTGGGCTCACCAAAATGAGTCGTAGATTTTTGGAACCCAATGCACTTCTCTAGCTCTTCTAGGGTTTTTCACCTAAAAGGAAAGGTATGGCCAAAAATGCTAAGGGGTTCATTCAAATTATGTTATGTATGATGTTATCTATGCTAAATGAAATGAACTAAATTCAAGTAAGTGATCTATATGAATGATTATGAATGTAAAACTAAAGATTTAAGCTATGTTGGAAAACACACTGTGATATGCAAACAATGAACTAAAACATGAATAAATGAAAAATAGAAAGAGAAAGGCTGAATAATAGTGCACCTGGGAAAGATTTGAGGAATCTAGAATGTCTTGAATGTTGTCTAAAATTACTAAAAATCAATTGTGGGACTCATTTTCCCAGGGTGGTGAATTAGTCCTGCTACTGGTGAAATCTGTCGGGAACCAAGTTTCAAACTGTCAAGAACCAAAATCTGACAAAATCTAGATTTTTAGTCTTAAGGTGGGACTCATTTGCCATCGGTGGTGACTCAATCCTCTCCCAAAATTTTGAGAAATCGGGAGACAACTCTGCAACACCAAATCTAGAAATGTTTGCTTGTTGGGTCGTCGAAGTCAATTCTATAGGAAACAAATAGAAAATCTTCTCCAAGCTTGAAATATGATTGATTTGACTTGAAGCACCTAGTTGACTTGTTGACCAATCTTCAATCACCTAAATGCTTGTTAAATCTGCATACCTAGGTCTACAAACACACATGCAAGAGGGGAAAAATGGTTGAGGGTTAGCAAATAGGGGTTTTCCTTGGTCAAACCCCACTTTGGTAATCAAACCCTTAATAAAATAATGAAATGCAAGAGAATGATAAACAAATAACATGCAAATGCTATCAACTTACCAAACCCTTGTTGATGAAAATCTGAAGTTGTATCAATGGATGCTCCACAATGCTTGATGAATGCTTTATCTAATGTTGTAAAGTGCTTGAATGCTTGAGTAAATGAAAAGATTGCTTGGATGTGATGTGTGATTGTAGGAAATGTAAAATGAGGTGAAAATCACTTATTTATACCATCTTGTGCCTTATTACCTCATTAATACCTCATCACAAGCTAACATGAAGTGATTTTGAATAAAAACCTGAAAGGAATTTTGAAATATTTTGAATTTGGAGCCAAGGGGGACTTATTCGCCACCCATGGCGAAAGGGTCCCACCTAGGACCTGAAAATGGGTGTTGGGAATTATCTTGTATTTAATGTTGTTTGTCAGGCTTACATTAAAAAATACACTTAATTAAAGCTTATAAGGGCATAAAGCGTCAAATAAAGCATAAGAAAGGTGTAAATAGTGAAGTTGTGCCTAGAAAAGTGTGAAATCTTGTTACAAGACTTTACAACACTTCAAAATAGGACTTGGTTAGTGATGAAAAAGATGGTTTTTAGGTGAATTGCAATGAATAGAGTCTAGAAGAGTGTAGAAATGTTTTACAACACTTCACAACACCTTCACAAGATGTCATTATTTGAATTTTAGTACATAAATATGCATGTTCAAGCCACATTACAATATAAAATCAAAGAAAAATAGACCAATCATGAAACAAGACCTAAAAGGCCATGAAAATGACAAGGGGCCATTTTTCTATGGCACAGTTGGATCAAGGACTTCAATATCTAGTGCAATCATATTTTTCATTTTTCTTTTGATAGTCTTCTATTTTTCCACATGTGCAGAATAGAGAGCTTGATTTTCATTGAAAAACCTACATTCACAAGAAATTAAAAAAATATATAATAATTATATTAAATTTATTTAAAATTATACTTTTTGGGAAGTCTATAATAAGGACTACATACTTACAAAAAATAAATTATAAATGAATTCATTTGATCCCTCAAAAGGTAAATTAAAATTTGTTAAATTCTATCAACTTTTTCATAGGTGTAAAGGAGACTTCGTTATAGGTATGGTTTAAAACTAGTGGGGTTTAATCCAAGGGGGTTTGATCTAAGGTAGTTTGATCAAACCCTTTTCAATTGTAATGCTTTAAATGGAACTTTTTAAGGATTAAATCATTATATTTTTTTAAAAATGTGATTTCAATAAAAATTAGAATCTCCTGGAAATTGTAAACTAGCTTTGTGGGATCACCCCTTATCATGATTCTACTCACCCAATTCCTTATCATTATCCTTTTAAACAAGACATTTCCATATCAATGTGTGGGTTTAGAATCATGTGTAATATTGCTAGATTTATTATGCAAGAGATAGGCTGGTGTATCACCACTCCCAATAATTATTGGTTTGGTATGCTCATGTTAATCTCTTGTATTTTGCTTAATTCTACAACTTCAAGTAGCTGGGTTAACCAAAAGTTGCTCTAGATGCATAACTCTAATGTTTTTATTAAAGTTGAAAACCTTACACTCTCGATGATCTTGGTCATGAATGAGAAGGGTTTAAAAGAAGATTATGTGTTTCCACATAAAGATGATACAAATAATGAAGATATTATGGGCAGCCCAAGGAAGAGGATAGAACTAAGAAATTGTGACTCCCTAAGGAAAAATATTGAGTTCTGGTGGCTCTTCGAACGAGCAGGTTTTACTCCATTCTTCGAAGCAATGGAAGGCTACGATGAAGACCTGAGTTACAAGTTTGTGAATGTGTTGAGCGATAGTGAGGTGAATATGGGTGGTCTCCATTTCAAAGTGGATGCTAAGCTAATTTTTCAAGCGACAAGGCTCCAATTTGAAGGAAGGAAAGTTGCTAAGAAAAACATAGGTAATTATTAGAGCTTTATTGAGAAGTTTTTCGTTGCTAAGGAGAAAAATAGATGGTTCCAAAATGGCTATTTGAGGCTCAAGCTCCCTACACCTTACCATAATATAAGTCTTTTTTTCATGAAATACTTTACTCTTGAGGTCAGGTTCCAATCTGTACAAGGGTATCATTTCCCAATATCAAACCATATCCACCACTTAGATAAAATAAATTTGCCCTTTTTTCTATTTTCGTCATTACAACAAAGCATGGAGAGTGGGGCCAATCCTCCTCTGCACCAGGGGTTAATTAGGGCCATTTGTAAAAAAAAATTATCTAATACCCCATAGAAGAATTTACTCCACAACCTGCTTGAAAACCCCAATCCTCCAAAAAGTTATATTAAAATTCAACTCATTGAGAGTTGTCCCCAGTCTCCTAACAGAGACCCTAAATCTAAAAAATTTAAACCTCCTCCCCCCTCAATTGTGGATTCTATCTGCTTAGAGTTCCTAAAAGTGATCCCTGAAAAATGTAGCTATGCTCCTTTGTCTTCGATTCTTATTAAGAAAATAAAAGTTGTGATCAAGGAACCATGCCCCAACATCATTATCTCTAATGAAAAAGACATTAGCCCATATAGTATCCTTTCTCTATCTGGTGGTTGAAGATTGACCCATTTGGCTTTGACAACTTCAAAAGGTGGGGATGCAGAGAGGAAAACTAAAAAACAATCGTTAAGGAGAGTAATGACTCTCCCAAGGTGGATTATTTAAAAAGGAGAAGAAAGTGACTAAAGAGAAAAAAAAAGGTGTTATCGAAAGAGGAATATGTCCCTGATAACCTTTGGGAAATGGATCTTTTGAAGGGGGAGGAAGCCCTAGATTTTGTTGAGGAAGAAGATGATAGCCACAAAGAGGAGGATAACTAGCAATTTGATGTGTCTTGTGAGAACAAGGATAAGGATCCTAATAAAGTAGAAGGGAAAGATAATACTAATGATAGCCTGATAGACTTGGAGGCCATTGACACCACTATCAACAAACTTTTTGGGAGCCCAACAAAGGAAGATATAGTTGCAACTAATACAAATTTTAATACCCTTTCGAGAAGGGTTGTGCTTTTGGAAAAATTGTTGGAGAATAATGACAACTCCAATAGACTTCGCATCTTGGAGGAATCCCTAAAAATGTGTGTAATGTTATGGATGGGATAATGAGAAGGGTTGTCATGGGGAGTATCTCGGGACAAGGAAAATAACAAAGAAACAAAGGAAGCAAGGAAGGAGGAATGAAGTTGTTGAGTTTGGGACGAGGAAGGATAGCGTGGAAGGAATAGTGGACCTGCAACAAGCTTGGAATCTCATAGAGGATTCTTAATCTTTTAGGTTACCTTTTTTGATGATTGTTCCTATGGTTTTTTGCTCTTTTTGGCATTCCTTTCCTTGTTTTATGATAGTTATTGGCTTGATAGCCTGAAACATTATTGCTTTATCTTGGACTCTAGTATTATGGTATATTTTTCTATGCTTATGGATACTTACAACTGGTATACTCTTCTTGTTAGTTTGTGGGACGTTGATATTTTGGCTATGTTATTGCTGCTCTACTATGGCTGTGGTTTTACTTTATCTCCTTCAATGTGTTGATTGCTAAGGGGTGCTATTTGGACCAAGGAAATGTAATGTTGTTTTCTTCTACTATCTCCTTTGTTGCTTTGGTTCATTAGCTGATGCTTCTGACTATTTGTTGTTTTGTTATAAGGGATGAGGACCCTACCTTGCTTATTAAATAAAAAACATTACAAAAATATTAAAAAATATAATATACCAATGTACCAATAATGATGAATAAATAAGTATTAATATACTAATATACCAATAATGTTATGTTTTGATAATTGTAGAGTGAGTACTAATATGCTATGTTTTCTTGAACCTAAACCTTTTCTATTACACCCAAAACAATTTAGCAATGATGTACGTCAGTCATACCAATTGAAATTGAGATTGAGCTTGAGCTAGCTTCACATGTCTATAAATAAATTTGTTAGAATAAAGAAATACCATAAATAATCCAGAACGTGGACAATGTGAGTCTCTGATTTTTTGCCTACAAATAGCAATACAATGAGCATATAATTTTCTGAGCTCCAACTACCAATCAGTCTCTTTTTGTCTTTCCTTTTTTGTTTTTCAAGAATAACTTAATCCCAATGAGCAAATAATTTAGTGAGCTCCAACTACCAATGAGTATGCCACCATTAATCCCACATGCGCCGTGGATTACTCGGACGTCAGTGTATCGATTTATGGGATTTACTTTTGTGTGATTTTCACACCATTTTTTAAGAGATAACTGTTTTTTTATATTTGGCATACAGCTTGTGACTGGGCAATTATCAAGTGCAGTTTATAAATTAATGTTGAAGATCCCTCTTATTCACAAAAAAGCACCTGCACATGATATTTTACAGAAAAGGGTTACAACGCACATTTTACAGCACGTCTGGATGACTTGATTTCAGTGTTTTTTTTAAGAAATATTCCAATCAAAGATCTTTATTACAAGCGGGATGTTCGGTAATGAAGAGGATTATGATTATGTTGCATACTATTTTATTTATTTAGAGAGAATGGTTTGATTCATCTATTGTAATAAGTTCATTTTTAATATCAATGGGTAAAATTTTAATTGATAGATTGTTTGGTATATGAATTTATTCTAGTTAGTTCTTGTATTTCATTATAATAAGAGATGATCTTTGAAAATCCTCTCACACATATATCAATCCAATAAAAGAATTAATTAAACAGTGATGTTTATAGTTTATCAAAAATAAACTTATATTTTATTTTTAATATTTTTTCTTATTTTTTCAAGAAATCAATTTGTTATTGTTTATCTTAGTGTGTATGTTCTTCTATTGTAATTATAATTAAACATATTGATATTATAATAGTAAAAGTATTAAAACATTTGCAGTTTTTTTTGTTTTTAAATCAGAAAAAAATGGAGTTGTTTAATCATAAGAAGGAAAGAAAACTATAGGAGATTTACTCATTTTTCTTGTAGAACAATGCTAACATTATCAAGTATCATATATTTTTATGAACATAGATTTATTGGTTAAAAAAGAAGAACAACTTATTCATTGTCCATAAAAATTTTGTAGATTTTGATGTTGCATGATATCTATTGATAGAAAAGGTAAAAGAGATGTCATGTCCCCGATGTTAGGTACTTGCATGGGAGGAGACATATTAAATGATATAATGTGTGCCTAGAAGGAAAATTTCCATTAGCTACATCATTATTAATGCATTCCTCCCATACCCCTCTCCTCATTATCACCTCTTTAGGACATGTCTATAAGGGTATACAACATCATCATAGCATATGGGTAGATAAAATTGTTCAAATCAAAAGGAAATATCATTGCAACTACCCTAAAAGAAAAGTATACAAATTGTGGAAGCATGGAGGAGCCATGATAATTTTTTAGGATAAAATGCATGAAATACATGTATCCTCATGGAAGACAAATATTATGGGATATGCACAAAACCAATTTTTTGATTAGATTTGAAAAATTTCAAGAAAATGTGATTGATAGGAGACTCCACCACCTTCATCCACATCCTCCCTACTTGTGTCAAAATGAGATCTTGGGAATAGGTTATGCGCATCCATTAAACTAGGAAACATAGAGGAATTTTGTGAGGAAAATGAAAGGTTTGAGATATGATTAGGATGTGCAAGAGAAAAAATAAGTAGTTTGGAAAGAAAACAAATAAACGAGTATCAAGCTATTAATTTAGCTAACTTCATTCAAAAGAAGTGTCATTTTGAAACTTTAATTGTAAGATGAGAGTGTACTAAGTATTAATATTATTTAAATTGAGAGTGTCTTTCTAAACATCATTTTAAGATGGGCATAGGAATGTTATGGGTGGTGGTGTTCCTAACCATTCAAAGGATATGGGTTTAAAATGAGACCTGTATGTTTGGTTTTTCACCTATGTTTCCTAATGAGTATGTTCTAGGAATCTAGTGTGCAAGAATTATAGATAGTAATAATCTTGTTTGTATGACTAACATGTATTTTTGTTTTGAAAATTTAGTTCTTTCCTTTCATCCTTTCAAACATTTACGTTGTGATAAACTAATATGCATTAGGAATCTTTAATGTTGAAAAGAATAAATGAACAAAAGAGGGATCATGTATGTAAGGGGTGAAGGGAGAATGAAGTACATCATTTTCCAATTTTGGTAGATTAAAGTGTCATAAGATTTTGTTACTATCACTCTCTTATTTTCACATTAGTAACATATAAATTCCATGATAAATATGCTTCTTATTCAATTGGAATTTTTCTTATAATGTTATATGTAAAACAACCATACATAATTCATTACAGGGTAGTATTTATGTATTGTATGTTCTTAATCTACTAATATTATGATAGGAATGAAACATCAAGACTCGCATGACTATTGTTTATTTTATTGAATATAGAAAAGCAAATAGATACTACCCCTTGCTAGTCTCAATTTTTATGTTAAGCTCCAATGATATTCATTTAAATATATGTTTTAGCAATAAATTCTTGGATTAATTTCATATATTTAAACAATTCATTATACTAGGAATATTCTAGCCTAAAAACTTGCATAATGATTTCTAGCACATATGGGAGATTTGATGACTAGGGTAAAGTATAAAAAGTTTCTATGGAAAAACTTATCCTTGCCTTCTTGAAAATTGGTCATAATTTTCTATCTAAAACCAATAATATTATACCTTAAGATATTGATACATATATGTCATCATGTATATGGTACAGGACATGATATCATTCTCTAATGGGGTAAGTGCACAAAGATAAGACACCAAAAAGTTACCAAAAACACTTTTTGGTCTATTTTTCATATAACATGAGTGCTCACATTACAAGATTCTCATGTTATCACTTTTTAGTGGGTTAGTCACTACCAAGCCATGACAAGAGTATGTTATAAAATTCTCACGGTATGAGAAAAATAAAAAAAGAGTCTAAACCACATGATTTTAGACCATATTTATGTTTTCCAAAACATGCTCGCATTTTGGAAAACATAAAAAATAGTCTAAAATTGAATGTGATTCAAATTATTTTTTTATTTTTTACCACATGATTCTAGAATATTTTTTATTTTTTACAAAATGGCTAAACATTTTTGAAAATATTAAAAAGAACTCTAAAATCATATGATTTAGACTTATTTTTATCTTTTCTCATAATATTAGCACATTATAATGCTAACATGTTAGAACATGAGCATGCTATTGCATTCATGTCTTATAAAATACCTATCTTATAACTTTCCTTGGAAAATACCAACTGGTAGGGTTGAATTTTCTTTTGGAATCAAACCCAAAGGGTTGGAATTGCATGCAAATCTTCAAAGATGTGTTTTCTATAAAATATAGAAAAACACCAAAATGTTGAGCATGCTCTCTACTAGGTTTGAATGTCTTCAATTTTGCTCTAAAAAATACCACAATAATGTCAAGTTCTCTCTTACCTTTCTAAAATATAGAAAAAGGGTGATCCTAAGTCCTAAGTGCTTAGGATATTAGGATCAAGGGCCTTTTCCTAGTATTTCATGAAGGAGGGAGATCAACAAGGTGAGTAGATTGATTAGCAACCATGAAGGTGAGCCAATCTGATCTGGATCTCTTTATTTTCAAGACTAGAAATGGATTAGAATGATCTGGAGTTACTTAACCTATTTGAAATATATGACCTAATATGAAAAAGGCAATATCTTGGAAACACACAAACTAAAACAATAGTTTGTAGATAGATCTAGGAAGTGTAGGAGACTGTGTACCTATCCTAAAAGGTTGGCTTTGAGTTGAATAGGAGGATTGGAATGCCCAAGGGCATATGGGTCTCTGAAAGGGTTTCTTACTCTACTTTTGAGGCCCTTTAATGATAGATATGAGCATTAAATTTTTGTCTACAAAGTTGTCAGAAAGCTATAGGATAACTCTGTGAGTTTTCATGGCTTGATAATATTTTGGGATTTGAATGCAACAATGAAAAACTTGTATTAAATCCTTATTCATTCCTCATTAAACCTATAATCTACACATTCAAAGAGATTGAAAATATTAGGCCATTTATGGGCTTGCCTCAGGAAAAACCCATTTAAGTGTTTCCACTTCCACAATGCAAAATGTTAATGATAAATGAATAATTAAAATGAAGGAATGATAAAATAACAAAGTGTTGTAACTCATCACTCTTCAATGGCTTCCTTGAAGGAATGAAGTCATGTACATCACCGCAAGGACTTGGATGTTGCTAGCTTGAATTCTTGAATTCTTTGGAGACCTACAAAAATGTTAGCCTTCACAAAACAATGATAACATAAACACACATACACTTTGACATGATGCTTGGATTTTGAATTTTTACAATAAAACTCTGAAGATGCTACTCTTGACTTGCACTTGAATTATCTTGACAATATTTTTTGCTGATGACTGCTTTTTATTCTCTTGTTATATTTGAAATGATGCATTTAATAGTTATTTATATCAAGTTCTCTAATTTATTGAGAATTAAATCTCAATAGCCAACATTTGAAATTTGAAATTTTAATGTTAAAATGGCCTCTCTAACATTTGAAAAATTGGTCCCGTACAAAATAGGGGGAGCCATATGCCCATCCAAGCATATGGGTCTTGGCCCTATTTTCTAGGACACAATGTATTAGGGGAAAATATTGATTACATGTATTTGTTCAATTCTTGCAATCTCTTAGAAAGTGGTGCAAATGGGCTATAGAATGCATAACTTTAAGAAATTAGGGACCCAATTAGGTTCAATAATTTAGAGGTAGAAAAACATAGTGTGAAATTATCAAAGGTGATAATTTATGACACTACATTTAGCCCCCACTTTAGTGAGAGTATGAACTTACACTTAGACTCACACTAAAATAAAAAATATACGTCAAGTGGGGTTCAGTTGTCCAAATGTTGAAGAGCTTGGATGACTAAGGATATAGGGAGGTGATCAAGCCCCTAAGATCCAAAATACCATGAAAAAATTACATAAGCAAAAAGGAACACACATGTATGAAATGCAACAAGATAACATACAAAAACACGAAATGATAGAAAACATGAAGAATACATGATGAAAACACACAGAATGATGGACCATAAAGATAATGATGAAATAAAAATAAACATTATGTAGACACAATGAAAAAAAAAATAATAGAGACAAAAAACACATAACAAAATACAAGGTTAGTACTAAAAATTCAAGCTGGCAAGGCAAAAATACTTCAATCCTAAACTGTCTCAAATACTAAACATCATCCATTGAATAAATATTAGCTCACATGAGGACCAGCGATTTTTATTATGTGAGTCATGAAATACATGACTCCACTAGAAAGGAAGGTGTGCTATGCTAGGTGGACATGCTAAAAGGTGATCATGACACACCATAACAAAGTTCGATATTTGCTAGGTGAATCACAAACTTTAAGGCACATGGGATAGTGAGGACCATTTTTCACTAGGTGAGCCCAAAGACAAGGTAGTAATATGAGAAACATAGTAGGTCTAGTGAGGACCACTTTTCACAAGGTGTGTACACATAACCATACCAAGAGTTATACTCCTTGATAACCTTCATAAGGTGCTAAAAAATGGTTAAAATGCTATGTCAATGCCACCTCAAGTTTAAATCTTGTGAAAAAAGTGGATAAAAATCCCAAACTCACCTTAGGGGGTGCATAAAGGTCTTAGGGAATGAACAAAACAAACCTCATGGGATGCATAAATGATAATAGCATAACGCCAAAAACTCTAGGGATGTTATAGAAACATCACCATAAGTGATGATCCACAAAAACAAAGGGGCTTTGCTCAATACATGAGAGGTAACACCTTAGGGGATATCATGTTGAACAAACAAGAAAACTGAGAGGGGAGTTGAATCAATTGTATCAAATTAAAACATCAAAAAACCTTAGCAATAATCAGATCCACAAACATTCATTAAACCCTTATTCTGTAATAGTGATTAATCATGAAATGCCACCATACACAAGAGAACATGATATTTACATGGAAAACCCAATTGGGGAAAAAAAGTGGTGAGGATTAGCTCGCAATATAAGTAATTGCAAAATCAGTACAAGGTCTCACTGCCAGAAAAGGACACACTATCCAATAGGGCTAATAGCCAAAGCTCACTAATTAGAATATGAAGAGAAGATAGAAGAGTAATGTTACATAGTGAACATTATCTCAATGCAACAAGGGATCCACCAAAATTTCTCCAACACTTTCATGTAGCCTTGTTTAAAAGATTATGGACGCCTTCAACTCACTACTTTCAGAAGTCCAACACTTTGAAGTTTGCACTGCTCAACTCAAATTCACATCTACACTTCTGTAATTCATACCACATTCATCACTCACATCTATCTAGCATCTATTTTGAGATGTCCCAATAAAACCACTCTTCTTTATACCATCCTCAACCTTGAAAACAATCTCTAATGTTGGCAACACATCCTTTAAATTTACAATTTTAAATTAGGTCGGCACCCAAACATTCCCGCAATGGATAGGAATGAAGGAAACCCATATAAATCCTTAGTTAGGACCTAAATTTGTCCTAACAAACCTCAACATGATTTAATAAACTTTGAAGCAACTTCACATGTAGTGTTGACACCAGGTCAAGTGTTACCCATGCTAAATACAATAAGGTTGTTAAGTACATGCTTCCCACTTGATTAAGATGACACACAAACCACACAAATATCCTTTACCTGATCTAGAACAATCAACAAACAACCTATGATCCATTAAAGAATTCTTCTAAACTTGCATCATAAAAATAAATCAACCCAAAAAATCCAATTAACCTCATACACACTTTGATACATTAAACACACACTGTACTACACCAAATCAAGAGAAATCTTGAATTCTAAAAGATATAAACATCTTGAGCAACTTCCCAAATCTGCACAGCCTGAAACCAAATTGTGGAGGAAAGTGGAGCAAATACAATTCTCCCAAACCATGGTAAACCACACTAAAAAGTTAGTTCACACACTAACTTTTCCATAGGAGTGTATCATGACTCATAGTCCAAAAAAACATTAATTAATGTACTAGAAAAGGTTTTATTTTCCATTCTCATCATTTCTTGCTGATAATACTTCAATGGAAAATTCACTAGAATAAAAATAATACCATAAAGGTTTTCCAATAATGGTGTAACTAAGTGCAACTAGATTCATCATATATTTCTTCATATCATTACTATAATTTTGACACTCTTTATTCCATTGAAACATAACATATTTCAATGATTTGGTGGAAGATATCATATAGTCAACTAGTTGTGAAATAATCTGTTAGATGACCTTAATCTTACTAAAACTAAACTATAGAATTGTACAATATTTCAAGTGAATGCATATAAATAATAACATATATCTTTTTAGTATGAATTTCAATTACTTGTCAAAATAGAATAAATATTAATAACCACTCAATATATACATTAAGTATATGCTTTAAATTAGCACTAAGTATACATGCTATTGTTGCAATCTCACAAATTTAGGTATTCAATTTTGAAGATGATTAGTTCACTTATATCTACTTAAAAATTCATCTACATAATCTTCTAAGATCTTGTGCATCAAATCATGCAAGATGAGATGAATATATATTTAATATATGCAACCAATATTCTTCAATCTAAAACACATGAAAATAAGACAAAACAATAGCCTAGAAGGAGTAGAAAAATCATATTTCTATTTATTAAGATTTAATATAATAATTTTACTATATATTGAAAAATATGTCTACAAAGCACATCTCATGTCCTATAGTAGAGTCTATAATTATATCAACATTAGGCAACACCAACTCATTTTTAGGATCTATGTCATATTAGGATCTCTAAAATGCATGCATATGTGAACTTTTCAATCAATTTGTTTCAGATGCACACTATTTGACATTGATGGTGAGTAGTTGATAAGTCTAATGAAGCCATCATTCAATATTTTTTCTATTTCATCCTTTATCGTCAAAGGTACCTTAGGGTTTAACATCATACTTAATAACAACATTATGCACATAAATAGTAGTTTAGATTTTGGGCGTATCTTGGTAACACCATATAAAAGGGTCGCCATTGTCATTCCCATTTTTTCTACATGGACATGAACATGAACCAACAATTTTTTAGAAAACTCTACACTCTATATTTTAACATCCTTGAATCATATAATGATCATGTGCACTCACTGATGTTGAATTGGGAATGTAACATTGAGAACCTCATCTAAATAGTCGTATATTCAAACACAACTAATTTTACATACCTAAGAAACACCTGTAATAGTGCATACCTCATTAAGTGAAATTTAACTATTTAAATGTAATCAATGTTTTGTAATACTTAAGCATTACATAAAAGTAACTAAAATGAGTATAGTTGTTGCCTTAGTCAATCTGAGATCAATGTCTCTATGTAATTTGAACATATTATGTCACTTGAAAGTGTTTGAATATTTTTTAGTTTTCAACACTTTTTCTTTGTCTATTTATCCATTTTTACATCAATGGTACCTCCAAAAGCTATTGTGTTTCAATCCTCATTGAAAATGGTTTAATAGGTAATTTATGATATTAATGAGGAGGATCACCTAGCAAATGAGACATTTCTCCAAAATAAGAGTACACTTAAGAGATATGAGAAACCTCATCATAATGAAATTTAGGTAAATCTACATAAACATTTAAAAATTTGATAAAAACATCAAAATTGATAAAAACATTTATAAAAAGAATTTAATGAACAAATTTATGTAAATCAATTTAAATTACAATCATTATAAATCTATATATTTGATGAACTACATAACTTATTTCAAAATTTACTTTCGATTAAACATTAAAAAAATATTAAAAAATTATTTTGAATTGTTATCTTTGGTAAAAAAATATTGTTTTAATGATGATGAAATAGGTACTAATATACCATGTTTTCTTGAACCTAAACCTTTCCTAAAATAATTTACCCATGACGTACGTCAGTCATACCAATTGAAATTGAGATTGAGATTGAGCTACGCTTCACATGTCTATAGAATAAAGAAATACCATAAATAATCCAGAACGTGGACAATGTGATTCTCTGTTTTTTTTGCCTACAAATAGCAATACAATGAGCAAATAATTTAGTGAGCTTCAACTACGTATGAATCAGTGTAATCTCTTTGTCTGTCTTTCCTTTTTCAGGAATAACTCAATCCTAGAAGAGTATGCCAGCATTAATCCCACATGGGCCGTGTATCGATTTGTGGGATTTAGGTTTGTGAGTTTTTCGCACCATTTTTTAAGAGATTACTGTTTTTTATATATTTGATAGATTGCAATTTGTAGAGCTAAAGGAAATAGCAGACAGCTTGTGACTGGGCAATTTATAAATTAATGCTGAAGATCCCACTTATTCCAATCAAAGATCTTTACGACGCACATTTTACAGCACATCTGGATGACTTGATTTCAGTGTTCTCTTTTTTCGAAATATTCAAATCAAAGATCTCTATTACAACTGGAATATTCGTACAATTCGGTATTGAAGATGATTATGCTTATGTTGCATATGTGGGTTGAGAAAATATTTTATTTAGAGAGAAAGGTTTGATTCATCTATTGTAATAAGTTCATTTGTATTATCAATGGGTAAAATTTTAATTGATAGATTGTTTAGTATCTGAATTTATTTTAGTTAGTTCTTGTATTGGAATATAATAAGAGTTGATCTTCGAAAATCCTCATACACATATATATATCAATCAAATAAAATAATTGATTAAGCACTGATGTTTATAATTGATCAAAATAAATTTATATTTATTTTTAATATTTTTTCATTTTTTTAGAGAAATGAATTTGTTTTTTGTAGTTTTTTTTTGTTTTTTTTTTAAATAAGAAAAAATGGAGTTGTTTAATCATATAAAAGAAAGAAAACTATAGAAATTTACTCATTTTTCTTGTAGAACAATGCTAACATTATGAAGTATCATATATTTTTATGAAAATAGATTTATTGGTCAAAAAAGAAAAATGGCTTATTCATTGTCCATAAAAGCTTTGTAGATTTTGATGTTGCATGATATCTATTGATAGAAAAGCTGAAAGAGATGTCACATCCCCCATGTTAGGTACTTGCATGGAATGAGACATATTAAATGATATAATGTGTGCCTAGAGGAAAATTTCCATCTATTACATCATTATTAATAGATGCCTACCATCCCCCTCTCCTCATTGTCACCTCTTTAGGACATGTCTATAAGGGTATGTAACATCATCATAGCATATGGATAGATAAAATGTTTCAAATCAAAAGGGAATGTGATTGCAACTACCCTAGAAGAAAAGCATACAAAATGCGGAAGCATGGCGGAGGCATGATAATTTTTTGGTATAAAATGCATGAAATATATGCGTCTGCATGGAATACAAAGATTATGGGATATGTACAAAACCAATATTATGATTAGGTTTGAAAGATTTCAATAAAATGCAATTGATAGGAGACTCCACCACCTCCATCCACATCCTCCCTACTTGTGTTGAAATAAGATCTTGGGAATAGGTTATAGCCATCCATTAGGTAGAAAATATAGAGGAATTTTGTGAGAAAAATAAATTTTTTGAGAGATGGTAAGGAGGTGCAAGGGGAAAAAAGACTAGTTTGCAAAGAAAACAAAAAAAGGACTATCAAGCTATTAATTTAGATAACTTAATTTAGAAGAAGTGTCATTTTAGAACTTGAACTATAATGTGAGAGTGCACTAAGTATTAATATTATTTAAATTGAGAGTGTCTTTCTAAACATCATTTTAAGATGGGCATAGGAATGTTTTGGGTGATGATGTTGCCAACCATTCAAAGGATATGGGTTTAAAATGAGACCTTTACATTCAGTTTTTCACCTATGTTTCCTAATGAGTATGTTCTAGGAATATAGAGTTGAAGAATTATAGATAATAATACTCTTGTTTGGATGACTAGATGTATTTTCATGTTCAAACTTTAGAACTTTCCTTTCATCCTTTCAAACGTTTATATTGTGATAAACTAATATGCTTTAGGAATCTTTAATTTCGGAAAGAATAAATGAACAAAAGAAGGATCGTGAATGTAAGGGGTGAAGGGAGAATTAAGTACATCATTTTTCAATTTTGGTACATTAGAGTATCTTAAGATTTTGTTACTATTATTGTCTTATTTTCACATTAGTAACATCTCAATTCAATGATAAATAAATTTCCTATTCTATTAGAATTATTCTTATTAAGTTATATGTAAAATAAAATTACATTATTCATTACAGGGTAGTATTTATGTATTGTATGGTGTTAATCTACAAATATTATGATAGGTTCATGAAACCTCTAGAATTGCTTGACTATTGTTTGTTTTTATTGAATTTAGAAAAGAAAATAGATACCACCCCTTGCTAACCTCAAACTTTTATGTTAAGATCCAATGATATCCATTTAAATATAGGTTGTGACAACAAATTCTTGGATTAATTTTATATATTTAAATGATTCATTATACTATAAATATTCTAGCCTAAAAAACATGCATAATGATTTCTAACACATATGGAAGATTTGATGACTAGGGTAAAGTATATAGAGTTTATGTGGAAAAGCTTATCCTCTCCCTCTTGAAGATTGGTCACCAATGTTCTATGCAAAATCAATAATATTATACCTTAAGATATGGATACATATTGTCATCATGCATATGGATAGCTGAAATGATATCATTCTCTAATGGGGTAAGTGCACAAAGACAAGACACCGAAAAGTTATCAAAAGCACTTTTTAGTGTATTTTTCATATAGCATGAGTGCTCACATTTTAGGATTCTCATGTTATGGCTTTTTAGTGGCTTAGTCACTACGAAGCCATAACATAAGAATGTTATAAAGTGCTCATATTATGATAAAAATAAAAAATAGTCTAAATCACATGATTTTAGAACATTTGTTATGTTTTCCAAAACATGCTCACATTTTAAAAAACATTAAATATAGTCTAAAATAATGTGATTCAAGCTAGTTTATATTTTTTACCACATGATTGTAAACTATTTTTTATGTTTTGCAAAGTGTCCACACACTTTAGAAAAGATAAAAAAAAAGTCTAAAATCATAAGATTTAGACTATTTTTATCTTTTTTCATAATACAAGCATGTTATAATGCTAACATGTAAGAACATGAGCATGTTATAGAATTAATGCGTTATAACATGCTTGTGTTATAAATTTTCTTGGAAACTACCAACTGATAGGGTTGAATTTTCCTTGGGAATCCAACCCAAAGGGTTGGAATTGTATGCAAATTCCCAAAGATGTGTTTTCTATAAAACATAGAAAAATACCAAAATGTTGACCATGCTCTTTACTAGTTTTTCATGTCTTCATGTTGATCTAAAAAATAACACAATAACATCAAGGTCTCTCTTAGCTTTCTAAAATGGAGAAAAGGGGGTGATCCTAAGTCCTAAGTGCTTAGAATAATAGGGTCAAGGGCCTTTTCCTAGGATTTCTTTAAAGAGGGAGATCAACAAGGTGAATAGATTGACTATCAACCATGAAGGTGATCCAATATGACCTAGATCTCCTTATTTTAGGGACTAGAAAAGGACTAGAATGATTTGGAGTTACTTAACATAATTGAACTCTATGACCTAATATGAAAAATTCAATATTTTAAAAAAACATGTTACTAAAACAATAGTTTGCAGAAAGATCTAGGGGGTGTATGGATCTTTGATAGGGTGTCCTCTACTTTTGGGTCCTCTAATGATAGATCTAAGAATCATGTTTCATCTACAAAGTTTTTGGAATGCTATCAGATAATTTTGTTGAGTTTTTGTGGCTTGATAAGATTTCAAGCTTTGAATGCAACAATGAAAAGCTTGTCTTCAAACCTATAATTTGCACATTCAAAGAGAGAGAAAATGTTGGGACATTTATGGGCTTGCCTTAGGTAAAACCCATGTAAGTGTTTCCACTTCTACAATGGAAAATGTCAAAGATAAATAGATAATTAAAAGGAAGGAATAATGAAATCACAAAGTGTTGCAACTCACCACCCTTCATGGCTTCCTTGAAGGACTGAGGTCATGCACATCACCTCAAGGAATTGGAT
Source organism: Sequoia sempervirens (assembly GCA_007258455.2). Taxonomy (NCBI): domain Eukaryota; kingdom Viridiplantae; phylum Streptophyta; class Pinopsida; order Cupressales; family Cupressaceae; genus Sequoia; species Sequoia sempervirens. The sequence goes on along the minus strand of VDFB02000013.1, from coordinate 285,571,519 downwards.
GTTTCTATTTTTAATGCTTGAATGATTTAGAGACCTACATGAATGTTATCCTTCACAAAAATTGAAAACATGAACACACATACACTTTGACATGATGCTTGCATCTTGAATTGCTTCACTAAAGCTCTAAAGATGCTACTTTGAACTTTCTCTTGAATGATCTTGACAATATTTTTTTCTCATGAATGCTTTTTATTCTCTTATTAGATTTGAAAAGATGCAATAACTAGGTATTTATTTGAATTTCTCTAATTTCTTGAGAATTAAATATCGATAGCCAATATTTGAAATTTGAAATTTGAATGTTGAAATGGCCACTCTGACATATTAAAAATTGATCACTAGAAAAATAGGGAGACCCATATCCCCATGGGCATATGGGTTCTAGCCCTATTTTGGAGGACACAATGTACTAGGGGAAAAACATTAATTACATGCATTTGTTTAATGCTTGTAATATCTTAGAAAGTGGTATAAATGAGCTATAGAATGCATAATTTTAGGAAAATATGGACCCAATTAGGCTCAATAATTTAGGGGGAGCAAAAAATAATGTGAAATTTTGAAGAGTAACAAAATTTATGTACATTTAGCCTCGACTTTAGTGAATGTGTGAACTTACACTTAGACTCACACTAAAGTAGAAAATATATGTCAAGAGTGGTTCAATTGTCCAAATATTGAAGAGATAGGATGACTAGGAATCTATGGAGGTGATCAAGCCTCTAGGATCCAAGATCTGATGGAAAACCAAAATAACCACAAAGGAACATACATGTATGAAATACAACAAGAAAAAATACACAAACACACAATGCTAGAAAAAACAAAGCAAACACGATGAAAAACATGGCACAATGGATCATAAAGATAATGATGAAATACAAATAAACATGATGTAGACATGATGAAAATATGAAGAATACACACTAAAGACACACAATAAAATACAAGGTTAGTACTAAAAATTCATGTTGGTAAGGAAAAGAGACCTTGGTCCTAAATTGTCTCAAATACCAAACATCATCCATCAAATAAATGTTATCTCACATGAGGACTAGCAATTTTTTATTATGCGATATCACTCATGAAACACATGGCTCCACTAGCAAGTAAGGTGTGTTATGCTAGGTGCCATGTTGAAAGGTAATCATTATTGATGCCATAACAAAGTCTAATATTTGGAAGGTGAATCTCAAGATGTAAGGCACACAGGCTAGTGAGGATTATTTTTCACTAGGTGAGCCCCCAATAAAACTTAGTAAAATGAGAAACACACTAGGTCTAGTGAGGACAACTTTTCACTAGGTATATACCCATAACCATACCAAGATTTATATTCCCTGATAAACTTAATAAGGTGCTACAAAATGGTTAAAATTCTATGTCAATGCCACACTAAGTTCAAATCCTATCAACAAAGTGTAGGAAAATGCAAATATCACCTCAAGGGGTGCATAAAGTTTAACGTCTCAAGGGATTAAAAAATATCAATGAAGGGGTTGCATAATCGACAATAGAATAAGGGAAAAAACTCTAGGGATATTATAGAAACATCAGCACAAGAGATGATTCACAAAAAGAAATAAATGCACCCATGTTGCTACAACCTATATATGAGGTACATCCTTTCACCAAATTTGGGGCTTAGACTTTATAGGAATGATACATCCTCACTCATTTGTAGGGAACAAGTTTATCCTTATATCTATAGATTACTACACCAAATGGTCTAAAGTGATAGTTTGCAGGAAATTTTTTACTAATGTGGTAATCAAATTCTTAGAAGACCATATAATGACTAGGTTTGAAATGTCATTTTCTCTAGTATGGGATAAAAGTCCCTCTTTCTCATCAATTTAACTATTGCAATCCATTTTGAGAATAAATTAATTTTGAAATATTCATCCAACTATTACCAACAAGGTAATGGAGTCACAGAGTCAACTAATAAAAACTTGATAGGAGTCATTAAGAAATTGTTAGATAAAAATTTGAAAGAATGACATTCTCAAATCAATTTTGCATTATGGGTAGATATAACCAGAATAAAAAATTATTTAAGGACATCCCCTTACCAACTAGTGGATAGCTTAAAGCCTATATTTCCCATGAAGCTTAGGATTCCTCCTTTAAAATTCATGGAGACTTATCTAGGCATGGATGATAAAGTTCAGGTTAGGCTGATGAACCTGCTAAATCTAGAAAAAAAGAGAAATACTGCTCTAAAACATGTTTCAGATCATCAAGCTTTGGTCAAAGAATGGTTTGAAAAAAGAGCTAGAATAAAGTTTTTTAGGATCTTATATCTTGTCCTACTTTGGGAGAATTCTTAAGAAAATATAGGAAACCATTCAAAGTTTGATCGACTTTGGATAAGTCCTTGTCAAATATCTGAGATTTAAGGAGAAAATACCTTCAAGATCAGTGCCATGATATGAGAACCAACCCCACTACATGTCAATAGGTAGTTGAACTCAAGCATTAATTTGGATCCTAAGAAGGATTTGTGCTCCTTCTTGTAAATAATTTGGGTATGTTTGTCATTACTCAATTCATTTATTTTTTGTTTTGTTTATTGTGCCATCTCCTATTCTCATTTTCTTTTCTTTCTTTCTTGTTCTTCCCCTTGTTTGTTTGTGGGTTTTGTGAATTTTGTAGGTTCGAATATTAACCATGAGTAGGATGCTGATGGTATTTCTATTTTCAAAACATTTTCCTTGATTAAATTCAAGGTCTACTAATCCTTTGTTAAGCCTGTAATTCTTAGATGATCTAGGGTATAAAACTATTGAACCTCTAAATTTAGTTTCCCAAATCTCACTATCTACAAACTAAAAAATCAAGATTTGGATTTAGGATGAATGATAATGACCTTTGAAATCAAGTAAATCTAAAGACACATTTCTTCATTACCATTGTGATTACCAACCCAAAATTAGGTGATTTCCTATAGAAAAGATTATAAAAAAAGAGAAACATAAAATAATAGATAGACTATTAAAATTGGTGTTTCAAATAACCTCTAGTGGGGATATGGATGCCCGGCTGGTAGTAGAGATATGTTTGATGGGATCAAAGGTTTCTCTATAAGGGATTTGCTTAGTTAGAAATAGAGCTATGCCTAGGTCACATCAACTAAGTTATAAAGAGGAAAATCAGAAAGATATATATGCATAAAATAGTTGGGAGAAAGCCAAAATCAAATACTTGTCAGATTGACTCAAAATTCATTCAATCTCATTCACACCATATCTTGAAGGAATAAATCAAGTGCACACATTATAAGATCCGAGTATCCTATTATGATGGGTGAATTGATTAAAAACTTTAATTGATGTGGACTCCTTTTCTTAATTTTGGGTTCTTTTCCCTTTGAGTTTAAGCCTGTCTGAAATTTTTTGAAGAGGAAATACATGTCAACTATTTTGTTTGTTGGTTGCTATTTTTTCTTCCTTACACTCATGCCCCGTTTTATTTTTTTGGAAAAATGGGGAACTCCCATTTTCTTCCCTTTTGGTGTGTTATCCTTTTTTCCATTCTTTCCTTTCTTTTCCTTAGGTTTTTCTTCTTTCCTCTACTCCACCTTTTCCTTTCCTTCTTCCTTTCTCCATTTTTCTTTTTTTTTTTCTTTTCTAGTACCTTGTTAGATTTTAGAGTGTCAGGATTTTCCATAGGGTCATACCAAGTGGATCACTCCTGAATCTCAATGCCCAACAAGTGCGTAGTCTTTGTTTCTCATCATTTCAAACTTTGAGTGTCGACTCGTATTTGTTATATCAAATTCCCAACCCCCAAATTCTGAATGGAAACATCTTGTCGCATCAAGTCCCACACTAGCCAAATCAATTGATGTAATTAATGGCAGTCATAGGTGTTTAATGTAAAACTTAATGGGAAATTAATGAAGGGTTGTCAAAAAAATTTATCAATTTTTTAGGCTCATTTGGAAATTTACCAATTGCTCTTTTAGTTATTCGAGCTCTGCAACTATTTAATTTGTGAAAACCCTCATATTTGTGAGCATTCACAATTATTTCTTCTTCTAGTTTGTTCACATGTTTGTACTCAGTTGGTTCACGTGTTTGTGCTCATGTGTTTTTCATGTGTGAGCTGGTCTGTTGTCTAATTTTTGGTGTCATGTGTTTTCTTTGATCTTTCTCCACATTTAATCTAGGTAGGCTTGAATCCCATCAATTTTTCAAGTGATTCAATCATTCATTCTAGTTTTTGCATCGTTAGTTCTCCTTTATTTGTGTTTCATTTTTTGGTTTTTCAACTTGACCTGGCCTTTCATGTTTTTCCTTTGTTCCTTGGTTTTTATGTTTTCCCCTTTTTTCTCTTTCATTTTTTCTTTTCATCACTAGATTGGTTTTCCTCTTGATGCATTGATCGAGGATATTTATGACATCATCACATCTTGAGCCTCAACCTTACTAGGTTATTTTTTTCCTTAGCATTTTTGAAGCTTTTAGGCATTGGATGTTAGGTGACTGATCTTCTCCTTATTTGACAATGTGACAAATGTTATGAGAAGTTAGTGATCCTTGACTACCAATCATATTGGCAACATACAAAGTTTTGATTCTTGGTATTTTCAGGATCTAGGTTTTGGTTCAGATGAATATGTCTTACTTTCAAGTTAATGAATGATAAGCCAAAGTTCTGATCCATGAAGTCTAATTAGAAGACAATGAAAATCCTATTGATTGAAGAATTTTTTGAGAATCACCAATTGGGCATCCCATTTACATAACTTCTTATTGAGGTAGAAGGTATGTGGAAAGACTAATCCTCGACCACTAAAAAGTTAGGAAAAATTACCCTTGGTTGAATAAACTAAACAAATTCAGTTGCATACTTTTGTGAGGTCTTAGAAAATTTTAAGGAATCTAAATAATAATGATGTTTAGATGTTAGGCCTTGGGAGTTTCCTTTACTAAATACCAAACTCATATGATAAATATTAGATAACATCCTCAACCCCTGACTCTCGATTGCGTACAAGGGATTTTTAGGTATCGCTTGTTTGACTTACCTCCTAGGCTCATCGAAGTACTGCAAACAAGAGGTAGACAATTCACCCAACTCCCAACTCTCAAACATATTGCAAATCAGTTTTGAATGTTGCTAGTCAAAAGTATTTCTTAAGTGATTATCTTGTTACAAATAAAAGGTGTGTGGTAATTCCAATCCCAAATCCCTAATGGATCAGAATCAGAAATTGAACTCTTAAAGAAATACATTTTGACCCATTGGTACATGGTAAAGGCGAGGCCCGAGGCCCGATCCTTGAAAATTTTGTTTGATTTCTAGCCTCCTTTTGAAAAATTTATTATTTTGTATTATGGGATATACCTTGACTAATATAACTTGGTTTCGAAGGTGTGATTTCTTCTAAGGTAAATGAATTATAACACATTATTTTTATATGCAGGAGATATGCCACCTAAGGATCCTTTAAAGATGAAGTACTAATATAAGAGATATTATCCACCTTCCAATATGTTCTCCCCTTACATGAATATTGGAGACACCAACCTTGGTCATGCCAACATGGAGGAATTCAAGAGGAGAATAAATGATGAGGAAACTTGAACATGTGCTACCATGTCATTGAAATTTTTTGGACTAGTATAGGTTCTTGCTTTCCTAGTAACTATTCAATCCTTAGAGCTAGTCATAACTTTTGCTCACTAATATAATTAGAGAACTAGGAAAGTGATGGGATCATCAAGAGAAGTGGTGCTCGATGTGAGCATTGACGTGATTGAAAAGATCTTCAAGATTCTTGTCTAACCCCAATATGAGGTAGTTGACATGAATAAAGCCATGAATTACTTTGATAAAATGAGGAAAATAACCTCACCTACATTATTATTTAGATGTTGCTTAAATCTAGCAAAGTAGTCCTCAAGATGGCCAAGGTGCAACATAGGAGTGAATTCAAAGAAGATATAAAGGAATTGATTATCCTATTGAGTAGAGTATTTGGATATCCCCATGCTAAGGATTTCTACCCATGCATGGATAAGTTCATCACAACCATCAATGATGCCATGAAGGATAAAATTTATTGGGCTACTCTTATTAGTAATATAATTCATGAAAAATTGAAGATTGTTCTCAAAAAAATTTATCAGGCTACTTGGTATAATTTTTGGCTTCTCAAGCCTCCTTCCCATGACTAGATAGAATGGGTTCCTTCTAGTTGGGGAAGGTGACCATCTATGAACATTATCCTTAGCTGAAATTGGAGGATAGTTATACTCATTTCTACATTGTCAATGGCAACTTCATATGTGTTGTGATTAGAGGGTTAGCTAGATATTTATCCAAGATAATTTAAAATGGGATCATGGAAGCTTTCAAAAACTAGGGGAATCAGTATATCTAGTTCAATACTTTCACATACATCTAAGTGGCTAGTTTCAATAAAATTCCATATAAAATTCTAAGGTATCCATCTGATAAGATGATCTTATTAGAAGTGTGTAGATAGGTGATTGAGATTCACCAATTGATTGTAGAAAATTCTAAATTATGATACAATTTCTACATCAAAATGGGAGTATATTCATGTTCTAACATGTAGAATGATAAAGGTGAAGAAGTGGAATTAGCAAGGTATGCCCTTGTGTTATATGATGATGCTTAGTTCTGATTTGACCCGATTGGAAAAATTAGAAAAGTGATAAGCTCTTTCATCATTCTTTAGCCTAAGATTGAAGACCATTTGAATAAATGTGAGGATTAATTTGAAGTGAGAATGAAAGAGTACTGTTGAATTATAGTAAAAATGATCAAATCCTATATAGAATCCCATGTTTCCAAGGAAGTGAAAGAAGATGTGAAAATTCTTGATCCCATTTACTATAAACAACACACATACAACCAACCAATCCTCAATGAAGATTTTTTAGTAGATGAAACAAATTTTATTCAACCAAGGGAAACATGTATCTTATACCATTCTCTTAAATGGATTAGAAATCCATTCCCCATGATGAAGTTGTTAGAGCTTGCCAAAGCAACTAAGAAAGCTAAAATAGGAGAAGAACCTTCCACTACTATTGGGCAAGCTAAAGAGGCATCACCTCCTAAGGTAGAAAGAAAGAAACAAAAGGAAAAATAACCAATATATGGTTCAATCAAAGAAAATGTGGAAGAAGAACAAACTCTAGCTAGGAAGAAGAGGACTAGAGAAACAATTCAAGAAAGATATAGAGATGTAAATACAAGATTCTTTCACAATTCAATCAAAACAAGGATGATTAATAATAGGATAACTAAAATAAAGGATGAAGAAGGGAAGGTGTTAATATCCCAAGATGAAATACAAGGAAAGGTTGTAAGGTTCTTCTAAATATTATTGGCAACAAAGGGGGCAGTGGATAGGTCGCTCTAGGAGGAGATCTTAGAATGCATACCCAAGTGTGTAATAGTTGAGGACAATCAAATGTTAACTGATCCATTTAATGAAGATGAAATAAGGAACATAACCTTCCAATTACACCCAAACAAGGCTCCAACACTTGATAGACTTTTGGTCATATTCTACAAAAAGTGTTATCATTTATAGGTAAGGAGGTTTGGGTGATCACATAAGACTTTAGAACAAAAAGTAAATTTGTCAAGGACTTGAATAACAAAATAATAGAATTTACACTAAAGAAAGAGAATTGTACATATTTCTCATAATTCAAACTATATGGAAAATGTGTCTCAACATTGTAATTACATAAGGTTTACTATTTATAGGTAAGTGCAGGGAGGGGGTGTAGGGGGCACAACCCTTCCGAGGGGTTTGAGGGGATTATCCCCTGATAGGGGGACCAAGGGGTGCATGCCCTAGTAGGGGCTCAAGGGAAACGCTCTGAAAGCCAAATTTTATGTATATTTTATTATTTTAAATCTAGACCATTCTTCATTAGGTCTCAAATCTGAAGGTTGATATTTTGTTTGGTTTGAATTTCCTTTGAAGAAAACCCTATTCTATGAGGGAATTATATTACTACTATGTATTGTGATGTATTTTGAGAGTGTGATAGGGGTCGTGTTTCCTCTGGATCTCTGATTGGTTATACTCCTGAGAGAAGCTTGCTTTACAAGTATATTGTAATCTTTGTTATTTCTAAATAATATATTGGGCGACTTTTGGAGTGTGAAGTTTTTATTCTGAAATGGTTTTCTCCACATAAATCACCATGTTGTGGTACGCATGATATTTATGTTTATTTTTTTCTAAGTTTTTGTAGTGTCATAAATTGTTACCCTTAACAATTTCACACTATGTCCCCCCCCCTAGGTTATCAGAATTGATTAAGCTCTTAATTTACTAATGAACCAAAGGAAATAGGTGTCCATCTTTTAGGAGATGGAACTTTGGGACCTATTTTGTGCTTTAGTTCATTAGGAACCTAGATTCCTCAACCAAGTGACTTGATTGAGGAAGGAGACTAAGACGTTCCTTTGTGTGATTAGATGGGGGTTCATCATTAAATGAAGCTTTAAAGAAGAAATACAAACACCCATGCACTAAACCCTAGAGACTTGAGAACATGAAATCGAATTGATAAATTGAAATGAAATAGAAAGGTACCTTGAAGAATGATGAAATTCAAACAAGGTCTACAACTCTGAAAATCTTCTTTTGAAGTACATTGAGATTGATATGCTAGGCTGGGCGATTTAGTCTTGCTACAAGATCTTGGGAAGAGTTTGGAATCTTCTGGTGACTGATCAAGATCTACAAAAATATGGAAAAAGGGTTGCATTGGGACTCATATGCCCAGTAGTGTGATTTAGTCCTATTTCTAGGGTTTGATTGATATTTTTGTAACCTCTAGTGATATTTTGTAGCTTTCTTCTTGTCTGATCCCCAAGTTCGAAAGTTTGAATTATGTCCTGTAGGTGAGATTTTGTGAAGATGACAACTTCTTGATAACTTTGAAAACTTTTGCAACTTTGTCTTCAAAGGATCTTCAAGCTTTGATTCACCTAAATTTGCAAACACACATCAAGAGGGAAAAATGTTGATTTGTTAGGGAATAGGGGTTTTCCTTGGTCAAACCCCGTTTTGGTAATCAAACCTTGAAATGAAATAGAAAAGTATGGAGGGATGATGAACGAACAAATGCAATGTTGTGACTCACCAAACCCTTGAAATGAAGGATACAAACTTGTGTGAAATGGATTCAATGGATGTGGATCTTGACTCTTGGTTGAATGCATGAAAGTTTTTCTTGAATGCTTGCTTGAATAATGAAACCTACATCACAAACATTAGCTCACAAACACACATGATGCATGATGACTTTAACATGATGCTTGAATCTTGAATGCTACTCCAAATGCTTGATTTTCTCTTGAATGCTCTTATAAAATGCTCAGTCGAATGCTCATAAGATCACTTGAATTTTGCTAGGGGAACTTATGTGAAATAACCTTGTATTTATACTTTTTTATTCCTAATTTCTTGAAATTACAACACTACAAGCTGACATCAAATCTAGGATAATAAAATCCAACCAATAATTTAAATTAAAATAGGTCCTGGTTAAAGCAGGACTCATATGCCAGGTGGGGCATATGAGTCCCAGTGGCTTAAACCCGGGACACAAATTTTGAGAAATGTTATGTTCAGTGTGTCATTTGAAATTAGGGCCTAAGACCTAGGTGGTAACCATATGCCCAAGGTGGCCTATGAGTTTTAGATCCCTAGATCTTGAAAACATAACAAAAAAGATTAAGTTATGATTTTTCATTTGTTAAATGTTGATATTATCCACAGAAAAATACATTTAATTAGGCTTGTGGATGCAAATTATGACCAATTAGGGCATAAAGAAGCCATGTTTTAATAGGGAGGACCCAAAAAAGTGTGAATATGTAAAGGGATACATTTTCCTACACCACATTTAGGCCCCACTTTAGTGAGAGGATGACGTTGCGTCAAACTCACACTAAAGTAGACAAGTTCACATCACAAGGGCTCCAAGTGTACCAATGCTAGTGAGATAGGATGACAATGATCAAGAGGGATGATCAAGCCCCCAAGATCGAGATCCTATGGAAAAACAACATAATCACAAAAGAAAATGCATGTGAATGATGTATGAAACAATGACAAGGTACAAGCATACACTATCAAAGACATAAAGAAGAAAGAAAAGGAAAAATAGGGTGGATCAAGCCTCGATTGTTTCTCCAAATCGATGTGGATCAAGCCTTAGATGTTTTTCCAAAAAAAAATTTACAATTGGAACACGATGTCCACTATGAAAAACAAATGAACGCTCATAAGGGCTAGTGGAATTCAATATCCACTAGATGAGCCTCGAGAGAGGTTAAACACATACACACACGGTCGATGTGTGCTCACACACACAAGCGAGTGGTTATGGGAAAGTCAAGCCTAAGGTCAACTCCCATTTTTCCTAACCATACCAAAGCTATATACCTCCTAATAACTTTGATAAGGCACCACACAACATGAATCATCAAGATTAACGATTACTATAAATGTGAAAAAGTGTAAGGTATGTTCAAAAGGGTTTTGCTTAGTTCATGTAAGGTCTCCACCTAGGGAATGCACAGCGCTTAGCATTACCACTAAGAGGAATATAATATTCTAAGAGAGATCATGCTCTTGAAGGACATCACACCGAATTTCATCACCAAGAGAAAGACACATCGCATGAAACAAGAAGACCACACAATTAAAAATAAGTTGAAAAATGCAAAAGAATAATGCTAATGTATGCCCCCCACTTTAAAGAAATGGCTAAACACCATGTTGTGAGCAATTACTTTAAAGTAGCAAGTGATAAATGCTAACAATAAAGAGGACATGAGTGCTTATTTGGAAAGCCCTATGTCACACATATGTTTTCGAATGAAGCTACGTCATGAAAATGGGTTGGCCGCAAATTGAAATCCCAAAAATAGCACATAAGGGATCCATGGATTCGAGGTCAATATGTCTTTGCTACAATGTTTCTATAGAGCTCAGAAATGTCATAATTCCCCAGATACTCATGGAACAAGAAGAATGACACATAGAGAGAAAAAACAAAGAAAAGATTTTGGATCAACATGGAAGAGACCTAAATGTCTCGACACCTTGCGTCATACCCAAAAGGAAAACATAAGACAAAGAAAAGATAAAGGTTTACAACATATAGAAGAATGTAGATACAAATAGAGGAATATCACAACTTGAGATAGGTACCCCAAACAAAACAATACAAGATCTATCACATTACACACATGCAATCACACACATAAAAAGAAAGCAGAAAAAGACTAGTAAGGAACATGCGAGTCAACCTATAGCAGGTCATCCACCTCCCAATATTTTTCATCATATGTGGAAGACAAACAACAAGCCAAAGGGACAACATCAAGTGTAGTACTAGGACAAGGCTATCAAATTCTTTCCCCCACTATGTGCAAGACAAGAATGATTCGAGGTAGGTGATGAGAAAGAGCTCCTTGCATTTTGGAATGATTTACAATGAATATTAAAACATACAATAGTGAGGATGTTATGATCCTATGTACAACTATTACATGGCAAGGAGAAGAAGGGTGCCCTTTTAAGGGACTACTTCTATGATATCAAACCTTTTAAATATTTGTTTTAAAGCATGATACTCATTAGGACTATGTCCAAAAACACTATGATATCGATAATGAGACGAAAGGAAAGAGGTTTCCATCTTTTAGGAGATGGTACTTTGGAACCTATTTCGTGCTTTAGTTCATTAGAAACATAGATTCCTCAACCAAGTGACCTGATTGAGCAAGGGGACTAAGAGGTTCCTTTGTGTGCTTAGACATGGGTTCACCATTAAATGAAGCTTCAAAGGAGAAATGTAAACACCCATGCAGTAAACCCTAGAAACTTGAGAACAAGAAATCAGATTTATAAACTAGAATGAAATAGAAAGGCACCGTGAAGAATGATGAAATCCAAACAAGGTTTGCAACTCTAAAAATATTCCTTTTGAAATACATTGGGACTGATACGCCAGGTTGGGTGATTTAGTCCTACTATAAGATCCTATGTCAAATATGAATATTTTGGTGACTGATCAGGATCTACAAAAAGATGGTAAAAGGGTTGTACTAGGACTCATACGCCTAGTAGGGCGATTTAGTCCCATTACTAAGGTTTGACTGATATTTTTGTAGCCTTTAGTGATCTTTTGTAGCTTTCTTCTTTTCGAATCCCCAAGTCCATATGTCTGAATTTTGGCCTATAGGTGAGTTTCCGTGAAGATGACAACTTCAACAGCTTTGGTAACTTTGTCTTCAAAGGATCTTCAAGCTCCAATTCACCTAAATCTACAAACAAACATCAAGAGGGAAAAATGTTGATTTGTAAGGGAATAGGGGTTTGCTTTGGTCAAACCCCATTTTGGTAATCAAACCTTGGAATAAAATAGAAAAGAATGGAGGGATGATGAATGAACAAATGCAATGTTGTGACTCACCAAACCCTTGAATGATGGTTGCAAATTTGTGTGAAATGGATTCAATGGATATGGATCTTGACTCTTGATTAAATTGTTGAAATTTTGTCTTGAATGCTTGCTTGAATCATGAAACCTACATCACAAATGTTAGCTCACAAACACATATGATGCATGATGAATTTAACATGATGCTTGAATCTTGAATGTTGCTCCAAATTCTTGGTGATTTTCTCTTAAATGCTCTTGTAAAATTCTCACTTGAATGCTTATAAGATTACTTGAATTTTCGTAGGAGAAATTATGTGAAATAACCTTGTATTTATTATTTTTTATGCCTAATTTCTCAAAATTACAACACTACAAGCCTACATCAGATCTAGGATAATAAAATCCCGCTAGAATTTGAATTAAAACAGGTTCTAGTTAAAGACGGTTTCATATGCTAGGTGGGGCATATGAGTCCCAGTGGCTTAAACCTGGACAAAAAGTTTGAGAAATGTTATGTTCAGTTTGTCATTTGAAATCAAGTCCCGAGAGTTAGGTGGGACCCATACGCCCATGGTGGCGTATGAGTCCTAGATCCCTAGATCTGGAACGTATAACCAAAAACATTATGTTTTTTCATTTGTTAAATGTCGATATAATCCATAGAAAAATACATTTAATTAGGCTTGTGGATACAAAATAGGACCAATTAGGGCATAAAGAAGCCATTTTTTAATAAGGAGGACCCAAATGAGTGTGAAAATGTAAAGGGATACATTTTCCTACACCACCACTAGAAATTATGCATTTTGTGGCCCACTTTAAAATAATTTCTGATAGTTCAAGCATAAAACAAATTCTCTCATTTAATACTTTTCCCTCAATATTTTAAACCCTGAAAAATAGGTCTAGAACATTGGCGTAGACTTATAACCATAATTCTCTTGTCTTCGCTTTCCAATACAATTCGTCTCTTACAAGAATTTCTTCATGTTCCACAATTAACTTATTTTCCTTCACATAATATTCTTGATACATCCCTTTATTATATGTTCATTTAATTTCATCAACTCTCTTTGTATTCTTTCCTTTTCATTGGAGATGTTCTTAAAAATCATTTTAGTTCAAGCTTTTAATTTGTCTTTTAGGTGCTATAATTTCCTAGTAATAATGTAGCTTCTTGTGCCCCAAACTTTTGGACATTCCTCCAACCACATTTTTATCCACTCAAATCATTTATTATCTCTGAGCCACATGTTTTCAAACATGAAGTAACCTTTATTTGGAGTGGAATCCACTATAATTTCCTATTCCATTAGAAAGTGATTGGATATTGATATTGGCAATTTATCTTAGATTCCAAACCTAAATTCCCATCTAGCAAGTTCTACATAAACATGAATCGGTCTAGTCACTATAATGTTGGTGAAGTTGGCCTATCTATTTGTCCATGTGTATCTACAATTTTTTGGTGGTATATCTCTTAAATTATCTTCTTCAACAAAGCTTTAGAAATCCTTCATTACCTTATTCTTTGTATGCAATCCCTCACTTTTCTCATCTAGCTCTAAGATAACATTGCAATATCCACCTAGAATGATCTTGCTACCTTGAAAATCACTATTTTTTATGGAAAGGGTATCCTATAATTATTTCTTGTCCTTTATTTTTATCGATCCATATACATTGAATATGACAAAAACAAGACCAAAATTTAACTCTCTTACCTCACACATGATCCAATTTAGGTCATTTGCTTTTTTTGTGATGTTAATCCTATCTGATTTCCACATGATGCCAAATCGTCTTGCGATTCCACTTGATTCTTGAAAAATACTGCATCAATTGTTTTGCCTCTTCTATTCTCAATTTTTTGTCCAACATTAATACTAAATTGACCAATATGTTTTCCAAATGATGTTTGATCATACATCGTTTGTTAGGGACATTCAAACCCCTAACATTCCAAGTGATGATCTCCATTTCTTTCTAAAACAGGTGTTTCCTCCTTTCAATTTCAATATATACTACTTAATCTTCGATAGCCCTTTTTCCATTGCCACCTCCTCCCTCTTTTGCTTTTTCATTTCCCTACCCCGTAATTTTTTCGACTTTGAGACTTCTATCTAGAGCTTTTGAGGCTGATTGGCTAATGCATCTTACATCTGCAATCCCAATGCCATCTATTTCAGAGTAGTCTTCCTCCGTCCCTAGACCTCCTTCACTGGCCCCGTCATTCCCAATTATTTTCTCTTCGTCCTCCTTATATTCCCATGTCTCTTATTGTTGGAATCCTTCATTTATTTTCCCTTAAGACTACTTCTTAATGTTTGCTCTTTTATCCTAGCAGTTCCCACTATTGGATTTCCTGCCTTGCTCCACATCCTCTTCCTCTCTGCCCGTTGGCAGGTTTTTGCACATCACCCCTCCACCGGATACGGTGTGGGCCGAAGGAGCATTTCCCTTTGGCTTGTTCACCATTTCATTCCCGTGTTCTATCTTAATTTGACTTGATTCCCCTTCTTCATGTGCCACCAGAGCAGTCTTCGCATTTTATAGTTCTCTCCGTACCTATGCATTCTTCTCCTTTTCCACATTCTCACTTTTCGGTCTCCATATTTTTGTTGGTGGGCGAGGGTATGTGGATTCGAAATGTTTCCTGCTTCGACATTGCAGACAAAAGAATTTTGTTTCTTCAACTTCCACTTCTTGCTTCCATTCGCCAGTAGAAGTAACAAGCCTAAATGTGGATGGTATTTCGTTGATTGCTATAAGTTTGATTCGAGAATAAATGATCGAATCTCCATCTCCCAGGTCCACCTCTAGGGTTATTCCCATATGATTTCCAATTTGATTCAAGCAGACCCCCGACCAGTATTCCAATGAAAGCTTATATATGTGGAGCCATACTGGTTCTTTCACAGGGGACATCTAGGGGAGATCCATTAGTTGAGCACTTAACTTACCGGTAGAAATTTTTAAATCACTCTAAATTTTTTACAGTAGCTTATTTGGCAAGTCCCCTGCTTATAACTAAAGTCTCAGGGTCACATCATCAAATATGATGCCACATCAACATGCTTTTTGTCATGGTGTCCAAAAAGGCCTCCAAAAAAAAAATGAGACATATACCTCTGCACTAAATCATGTTTTATTGGTGTGCTGATGTGGCATCACATGGTTTGTCACTTGTTAAATCTAAAGAATAAATCTCATTCAATTATGGGTAGTCATCATCAAGACTAATAACTTTAAAGTCACAATTATTTGTCCAATATTGAAAAAATAATTAGGCATTAAATCAACAAATACTATGGGGCGGGCGGCCTAGCTCGATTGGCTAAAGCAACCAGGCAAGAGGTCACAAGTTCTAGTCTCCCGCAAACCTGTGGTACCGGAGGGTGTGTTGCGCCAGTGCCACTAGTCACGTGAAAAAAGTTTACCAGACACATAGATACCCGACCCATTCCTACAATCTAAAAAAAAAAATCAACAAATATTATAACAACTATTGAAACATGCTCAAATATGGAATCCTTCCCATATCCACCTTTGAACCTAATGTATAAATATGCTCCTTCAATTTTCCATGACCCCTTTCATTGTTTTCTCCTTATCTTCTTCCTTATCGAAGTCTACTACAAAGACATTTTTTGGCAGAAAATTTGTTATCGTTGCTTCTTTCTAGTTTCCGTCTATCCATCCTCGGATCATCTCATGTCTTAGTGCCTTCGCTATTATTCGTCTGATGATTGCAGAATGACTTAGCGCCTCTACATCCGTGTTCGTTATTGAAAATACATTGATTATACATTTTTCCCTTGGTGTCTTTATTTGCTTTTTACCTTCCCTTTGATTCCCTGCTCTTATGTTGTCTACTTTTTCGAAAATCTATGAGATTTTATCTTTTTTAAATGTATACTATAAATTAATTTAATTGATAGTATTCTTGTTAATAACATCACAGTAAAATATATTTATATAATTGGAAGAAAATTTTAAACTTCATAGACAACATATGAATTATTCTCTAATAAAAAATAAAATAAAATTATTTGTGAATAATTAGATGATACTCCCTTACTAATATCTTTGTCAATTTTAAGTACATAAAATATCATCATAGGAATAATTGATTCATTATCTATAATTCAACTATGGTAAAAACTAAACTATAATATTTTACATTCATATTTATTATAACAAAGTACTAATATTTAATCTTGTTTCATTGTTTTGTCCAAAAATAACTAGGAATAATTCTAGTTATCTATTGTTAATGATACACTATTATTATAATGGTGTGTTATTTATGCAATCCTTTACTCTCCAAACTCCACTTTAAATGCAATTTCAACTATCCAATCATTAGCGAGAATAGGATACAATGTTGAATTGAGTTCCTAGAGTTTGGACAATTTTTGGAACATATTACAATTTGCATCTACAATAGAAAATAATTAATGTACAAAGACACTCTACTAAAGGATCACTTGTTATCAATAACTAATAGTTCAATAATCATTATAATTCTAATTTGTAATAGAAGATAAATAGCTTTATTTTTTTGATAGAATAAAATCACAAGACATATACTAAACACTACAAACTCAACTCAATTTTTAAAGATCATTTTAGATGAAAACTTCTTATGATTCAACAACAATCCTTTAACGTAGTACAATTCTCATTTAATATAGTAAATAATTAATCTACAAAGATACTTTACTAATAAATCACTATGACAATAGAATACTCAATAATGTTTGTCAAGTATTACTTGAGTTATAATTTAATAATGATCTATTTCTTTCCGACTTCACTATTAATAATTAAATCTAAATGTAATTAGAAACATGTTTTGACCACAATATAAATTTCGTTTTGAACAAAGCCAATATTAATATTACAATATTTCAAAAATAAAGACAAACAAGTACGTATCGCTTAAAAAGTTTGATTCATAACCTATAATTTCATCATTATTTTCATCTGTAATCCCATTACTATTTATACGCATTCCCTCACACATTATTAAAATTGGTGTAACGTGGCACAGATTTCCTGTTAAGAGTATTTCATGGGACGGTGTAGATGCAATCCAAGCTCTATGGAATGAGTCTGCAACTTACGATTTTGGAAATTTGCCCCATTTTACTGAACGTATTGTGTGATGTTAGGGTGAAAAAGCGACACAGTTTACCATTCAAATCTCGCAAGGATATTGTCAGTGATGATATGGATTTGTCGGTTGCAGTCTGCAAATTGGACCTAAAAGAGTTCAAATCCCCACACGGGAAATGTGCTGATTCAATGCAGGGAGTTTTTAAAGTGCATTCCATTATAGGGCCAATTACGTAGGCCTCCTTATAAATAGTGGACAAAGGCAATGCTTCTCTCACAAAGCAAAGCTGCTCTCTGTTTAGTGACTGCTTTGCTTCTAATTTCTCCATAAGATGGAGAACTCTCCCAGATTCAACGCCTCTTCTACATCGTTGTCTTCTACTCTATTTTCCTGGAGTGCACGAAACAAGGCTCTGCACGATCAGATAAATATTGATTTAGCAGGGCTCTTGTTGAATTTCACCATAGCCGTCTTTCCCACTCTTACCATTGTCGTCTTTACGTCTGCAATCTTTGTTCGTCTAGTAAAGTCCACACCAAAGCAACGTTCTGTTGGTTTACCTCCAGGGCCGCAACCCTGGCCAGTTGTTGGCAATTTGCCCGAGTTAATCTACAATGGACCTGCTTTCAAGTGGGTCCACTCTCTTCTCCACAGCTATGCAACTCCCATTCTCTGCGTTCGTCTAGGAAACGTCCACGTCATTGCTGTTAATAGCCCGGACATAGCAAGAGAGTTCCTTAAGAAACACGATGCTGTATTTGCTTCTCGCCCTATAACTATGGGCACTGGTTACTCCAGCAGAGGATTTCTATCCATTGCAGTGGTTCCATGGGGAGATCAGTGGAAGAAAATGCGGCGTGTTGTTGCTTCGGAGGTGATGACACCCTCACGCCTTAAGTGGTTGCAAGGCAAGCGGGTGGAGGAGGCGGACAATCTGGTGCATTGGATCTGGAGCAAATGCACTGCTGAATCTCCTGCAGAACCCAAGCCTTTGCTCAACATAAGACATGCTGTGAGGCACTACAGCGCAAATGTAATCAGAAGGCTCGTCTTCAACAGGCGCCACTTTGCGAATGGAGATGGTAATAAGGATGGAAGCCCCGGTGCAGAGGAGGAGGAGCACGTAGAAGCACTATTCAAGGTGTTGTCTCTTTTGTATAATATGTGCGTCTCTGATTACATGCCGTGTTTGAGGTGGCTGGACATCGGAGGCAATGAGAGAAGCATGAAAAAGGCCATCCACACTGTAGACAAATATCACATTCCACTCATCGAAGAAAGATTTCGTTTGAGGCGCGGATGTACTACTTCAGAGCAACCGCAAGACTTGTTGGACGTCTTGATTTCTATAAAAGACTCCTCTGACGGCACTCCCGTGCTCAGCTTGGAAGAGATCAAATCTCAAGTGGCGGTAATTATTTTTAAATATTATGGCCACATTTAAATTGCAATCATCTATTTGTTTTAACCAAATTAACTCTAATCTAATCTGCAGGATCTGACATACGCGGCAGTTGATAATCCATCGAATGCCGTAGAATGGGCATTAGCAGAGATGCTGTTACAGCCGGAGATAATGCAGAAAGCCGTGGAGGAGATCGACAGAATTGTGGGCAAAGATCGGTTAATAGACGAATCAGACCTTAGCCAGCTCGTGTACGTGAAGGCGTGTGCAAAGGAGGCAATGAGGTTGCATCCGGTGGCACCCTTCAACCTTCCTCACATGTCCATGGAGGACTGCACAGTGGCCGGGTACCACATTCCCAAGGGCAGCCATGTAATACTGAGCCGTCTGGGATTGGGGCGAAACCCCTGTGTATGGGAAGACCCTCTGCGCTTCTGCCCTGATCGTTTCATGAAAGATGGTAGTTCTGTGGGTGTTGAGTTGAGCGACCCTGAACTACGCCTCATTTCTTTCAGCACGGGAAGGCGGGGATGCATGGGAATTGCTCTCGGCACTTCAATGACAGTCATGCTCTTGGCCCGCCTGCTGCACTGCTTCCACTGGTCCACTGCTTCTGTGGCACCCATTCACCTTCAAGAAGGTCCGGATGATCTGTTCATGGCAACCCCTCTCCATGCTATCGCATCCCCTCGCCTTCCCCACCACGTCTATCCATAACCTTGTTCACCCAGCTTAAATATTTTACATTAGTTACGTTCCACTTATTTACTCCACCATTTAGCATTTGAGGTTTATGTGGTCTATGAATTGCGTCCAATATGTAGCATAGGATTTATGTTTATGTAGTCTGATATTGTATTGTTCTATATTATATGAGTTTTAAGAAATTAAATTTTGAATGCTACTATATGCATTAGCATGGGATTTATGTTTATGTATCTTATAGGAGTTTAAGAAATTATATTTTGAATTCTATTAAGGGTGAGCAAGTATTGTTGATGGTGTTTAAATCATATTTTTAAATAAAAAGTTACAACAATTTTAAGTGTTTCATAAAAATAATAATGAAACTAAAAGAAAAAAATTATTATTATAAAGTTTTTTATATTAGGGATGTTTCATATAGATGATAAGAGCAAACTAACAATTTTACTTTTCAGAATTAAATATAAAAGAATTAATTTATAACAATAGATTTAATATTTGGCAATCTCAATAGCATTTATTAATATTTATAAATTAATTTTAAAATAGATATTTTAGCTATATCATAAAAATATGCATACAAAAAAATGGGTAGTTTATATCTATAGTAAAATGAGGAGTATTTAGAAATAAAAAGGTGTAGTGGCATGGATGTTATTAATCAAATCTTATGAGATAGAAATAGAAATAAAGGTATTATTTATTACCCTATGAATAGACATGATAAGACATGAGTTTATATAGTGAATCATTTATGGTAACACGATAATGACATTCCTATAACAATGGGCATGCCAAAATATTTTTCAGAAATTAACTTCAACATAATTTGTAAGAATGAAATAAAATTGATAGCTTAACTAATTTGTTAAACCTTAACTTATATTGATCACAATAAATAGGACATGATTGAATCCCTCGCCAAGAAAGTAAATTTTGAGGCTTTAAGATTTAAGGACATTTTGAGAGTGAGAATGAATATAACCACTCATTTGGTTTTCATATTTTCACATGAATCAAAATAAACTTATAAAAATTTGGACATATTATTTGTGATCACCCTATTTCTAGGGTATAAAATTCACCTAATTTCACTTAATTTTAATTCAAATTTATTCTAATGGGTGTTACAATAAATTACCAAATAACTCAACAAATATTGTTTCATGATATCCACTAACTATCTATGTAATAATTCATAACATTCACTCGTATTAGTTGTAATAAAATAGTAGAGAAATATATTTTTATGTGAACTTAAACACACCATCACTTTGACATAATTATAATTAATAGCAACAATAGTCATGGTACACCTTCCTAGTAAGAGACCTTATTGAACTATCAACCAAGGGTAGAAGTAAACTCTTTCTTTTCATTCAATATTCCAAATAGAGATACACACAACTAGCCATATATAATTAGTTAAACTAGGCCTTAATTATCTCCAATAATTCTTGAATAAGGAGAAATTGACTATTCACATAAAATATGTAATCAAACTTATTGAAGACCCTTTGTGCCTTAGAAAAATTTACCACTCAAAAATTACTCTAACATCTAAGCTAATAGAAAACTGGAGATTTAAATTTATCCTCTATACTCATATTCTCCCCTAGCCTCTTGTTATCCATAATTCCCTTATCTACATTGATCAAAATGCATAATAAATCTTATTGATGATCTTAAAATATTCTTTGAAAGTACCAACTGTAATTCATTTATAGTTTATTTTCCCATAGATGTGGACCTCCTCCATTAATAGAAACATTGTTTTTAAGGTCTCAAATACTGCTAACAACATGTGTGTGTACACATATATATATGTTACATATATACATATATACATATATACATACATGTGTGTGTGTGTGTGTGTATATACACACACACACAAACACACATACATACACATACATAAAGGTGAAACCATTGAAACATTATATTAATAAGTTAAGAATATAGGTACAAAGTGTATCAATGGGCTCTAGGAAGGAACTAAGAAGGTCAAGTGATAGATATACAAAGAAATTATGAAAATATAACAACAAACCAAGAAAAATATTAAGGAAAAAAAGTGTTAATTGGTGGCTAAACAGTTGTAAGTTAGAATACTATGTACGATGAAGTTTGCATTTAGGGTGGTTAGGGTAGAAAAAATTGAATTATGGGGCTGGTCTTTAATGTGTCTTGGGAGAATGTTTAGAGTATATACATTTGTTCTCACCTTCAATTCAAAAATTGTTCCAAGCTCCAACAAGTGACAATCCACTATATTTTTTTATATATCTAGACTATCATTTTGTAATCCTATCTGAATGGAATTGAAGGCATATACAACTACCAAATCCTTTTAGATCTATTTTAAAGTAAATGGTCCCTAATGAGAATAGATCCATTATAAAAACCATACCTTTCCATTGTGTATATTTTTAAAGTTCAATCTATATTGATGGAATAACTAATGAGTGAAAGGATATAGATGATATATTTATTAAAACCAATGTACCTAAAATACAACTATTGATTCATGAATTTTTTAATGTACTTATCAAATATTTTAAAGAATTTAATCCCCCACTCAATGTTATTTAGCTTTAATCTCGTAGGAACACCAAAAAAAAATTAGAGACAAAAACCATATTTTCCAAACCAAAGAACAAGGGAAAATATTTATTTTTAGTAGTATAGGTGTTTATGGCATAAGTTCTACTTTTAGTAGGATTATTGGTAACTTAGGAAGTGAGAAATACAGTTTCAAGATAATGCTTGACCATTCTAACATTAAACTTACAGTCTTCCCCCAATAAGATGGTTTGATATTAAAATATGAAAATTTCAAACCTCTTATTTCAATTTTGAGGGACTTTGAAATAAATGCATATTAATAAGAACCATTCCAACATAGCCCTTAAGAGAGGTAAGTATAGAAAAAAATTATTAAAATTTCACAATGCATAAGAATAACAAACATGTCACAAGATGACACAAAATGTACCTTAGTAAAGCCCTCTCAATGAAAAAATATAGCTTCTAAAATCATCCAAATAAATTAATGTATAATCTCATGCATAAGATTATAATACACTTACAAATTCCCCATTCAAATATTTTGAAGCATTATGAACCCTAGTTGCACTCCTCTATGTGAACAAGAAAATGATAACCAAGGAGCGACACATATTAACCTATGCTTCCTAAACTCACATATGAAACCTACTAGAGATGCTCAATATAACCATAGGTAACAAGATAACTGCTACACAAGCCAACCTAAATAATTACTCATGTGCCTCAAAACCATGAGATTACTAAAGCATGACCTCCAGATTTACTCTTTTTTGGTATTATGTTTTCCTCATATTAAATAGTTTACTAATATGACACCCACATGAAATATTTATTCTAATTTTACATACAAGATATAAATTATCCTCAAGAATTTCCAATCCATTATGATATCCACACCTCTAGGATGCACATAGTTCATTACTTATTTTTATATTATCAACTTAATATTTTCACTATGCAAGGTGTAGAAAACACCTTTTATAGCATTCTCCCACTTGTTGTGTACATTACACAAGGGGTCAAAAGTAAACTTAATCATCAAGTAAACAATATCTATACCTAACATGTAAAATAAAAATATACAAGTGTTCTTGTTATAATTTGGTTGTCATCAATGTCAAAAGTATGTTTAAGATTGTTGCAACTTAATAAGTTAGGTTGTCAGTGTTGTTGATGCAAATGAAAACCCATCTTGTTGTCCAAACCAAATTTTCACACAAATTCATTTTACATTGCACTATAAATCTATGACCATTCAACATAAATAAATTCATACTTTCACACAATGAAAGCTTGAAAGAAATTCAAACTTATTTATTTTAAATTCATATTCCAAGAAAAAATATTTATAATCTCTGTTCTCCAACATCTCATACAACTTTCTCTTTTCTTATTCAATATTTTTTCAATCTTCTTGTCTAAAGCGACAACCCCTCTTTTTCTAAAAACAATGACATTTTACGCCTTTATTAATCTGCTTTTGTATTTACTTATTCCTCCAACAGGTCTGCAACTTCAATTCAATCCTCTATACTTTCAACTATGACAATCAAGTCCAGGTAACCTTCCCTTTTATATCCACACAAGTCTATTCTCTTCTTTAATTTATGCTATCATTTATTTCACATAGCTACACACACATTATATTATCATGTTGGATTCCTCAAACTTTCATTCTCCTTCATTCACCTTTTAAATCCATGCTACAATTAGTAAATTTAAATTAATGAACTATGTATGTTTCTTTATTTGGTTTCAAAATACCTCTCTCCAATGATGGAACCCCTACTCTCATATTTTCCTCTTCATGAGCATCCATGTGGGCAGTTGAAGGTGGCTCGGTGGAAGGACCCTTGTGATTGGCCTGTTGTTGGTTTTGGTGGAACCCTCAAATTTTATCATTCCACTGATTTTATGCTCAAGCCTGTGACCTTTCTTTCCCCATTGTCACTAGGGTTTAGGGTTTTATCACTCATTCATTTATACCCTTAATCTATTTATTGGCTTGTGTTTGCACATTAACAGGCTGTACTAGGTCACCTTTTAATCAAATGACATTTTATGGCCTCCGCATTCATCAGTTCAACTGGTCCCATTCGCCCAAGTTACCCGTTGTGCCTATGAGGGCCCCCTTTTAAGAACTTTCACCCACGTACTTCTAAGCACCCTTTATATTCATCATTAATGGTTCACACCCATTGCGCGTTTTGTTTGAAATGCCTGTGGTCATCCTGCAATGAGCGCTAGACTATTTTTTGAATCTCCCATGTTCATTGGGTGTTGCATGTTGTGTTTTCTCCACTCGAGAGTAACCAGTGATGAGCAATGCTTCATCCTTTTCTCTACCTTGAGGTCTATCATCGATTGCCAATTTCAATCTCACCACCAGAGGACAACCTGCAATGAGTGATGTGGTTAATTTCTTAACTCATCATTGGATTTCAGTCTATCTCCGGTTATCTCAAGTTATTCAAGGGAGAACCCACAATTACCGATGGGTGGGGTCATTTCCATCACACGGGTTTAGTTTATAGTTGGTTGAACCTACTCGACAAAGAGGAACCCACAATGAGTGATGTAAGGCGAGGACCTCTGGCTAGGATCTTCTCATGATCAAATTGGTGGCTAATATCTCATCACAAGCTCTGAAGCCATCACTTGACGGGATTTCAAAATGGAATGTGAACCTGTGATGGGTGATGTGTTTTGAGATATGGTTAGGATTTTCTCACGATCATCACAATCAATGATAGATGTTTTCAGGATGATAGATTAAGGATGCAGATGAGTACATGGTAGTTTTAAAGCACTCCAAAATTCACTATTTCTAAGGACAATCGATAAAGCAAGTGGTGATTCTTAATGTGCCTTGTTGATAAAGTTTTAAATCGAAGGCAATCGATGGTTGAGATGCGACGTGCAATAATTGATTTTTTTCTCATGTGAGCGAGCCAGGATGGCCATTAATTGTGACTGGCCTCAAATTCTTCTATTTAGTGAGGATTCTCTACAGCTTGTTAAATCATTCTTAAATCACAAGGGCACAAAGTTGATTGCTACGAGTACTAGAAAAGTAATTTCAGAGTTTGCAAAGGTTGCTACATTGTGTCTTCTGGTCTGTAAGTGTGTGTGCTTATTGCATTACTATTATTATTTGCTTGTTTTCTACGTTTGGTATTCACAATGGTTTCCTTTACTTATACATGAGAATATTTTGGAAACTATGATTTATATCCTTTTGCATAATTGGATCTAGTTGTTCTTATTTCCTAAGATGAGTGATCCAAATACTCTCGTCGCACAAGTCTGAAGATATAGGAGACTAAGTATGTAGGAGCTGACTGTGTATGTACCTGAAGCCAAACCTCTCTTGATGGAGGTACCAATTGTTCCTAAAGGAAAAAGGAGTGTACATAAGAGAAGTGAGAAGGTTGCTATTAAAATCACATATGCCTTGAGGAGTTGAAATGTGTCACAAGAACTAGTCGAAGATGATGAGAAGAGGCCCATGTTTGTGAAAAATTTGACGAGGTCTAGTGCAGGCCCTAGGGTTTGCTCAAAGAAGCCCATTGCACCTATTTTAATTTCTGATGATTCTTCAAGCAAAGAGATAGGACTTGGACCTAGCCTTGACCAATGCCTTGCTTCTCTTGTGCCATATAGTGATTATGATGAGATTATCATTGTAACTCCACTCTTTGTAAGGAAGCCCAGTGACGGTGTTTACTTGGAAGCTGACAAGGCCAGGTAACACCCATGTCCTCTTTTAATGGTGTTTGGTTTTTTTGAGCTATGGTGATTGGATTTCCAGGTGCCTAGTTCATGGGTTCATGTTGTTGATGGAAATGGTGGTTACTCTGATATTAGTGAACGTGTTGATTTTGGTGACGCCTTTTGGAAAGCTTGCGTGGTAGCTCTGACAAATGCCTTGGCATTATTTTTTCCTTTTTTCTTTCCCGTGATGATGGATGATTGAAGATATAACATTTTGGGAATCAACCCTAATGAAATGAAATGAATTGTGAAATTATCACAAAATGTAATCATGTTTGAGTTGGATGCTTGTTGCTCCCTTACACTATAAAAGGGATTTCATGGCTCAAATGTAGGGGTTCTAATTGAAAATTTTGAGTCCAGTACATATAGGTAGGATTCGAGGATAGGAAGCAAATGATAATGCAAAATGCTTAATGAATTTTCTTGAAAATTGTCTTGGGTATAGGTATATATGTAACAGTCTTAAATGGTTTTACATAGATTACTGATATTGAAACAAATGTGAATTCCAAAACATATACTCTCCCTTTGTACACTTTTATAGATCGTAAATGAAATTATCAAAGATCTTTTTGTTTGTCGTCGATGGTTCAATTGAATGTATGGCTTTATTTATTTTCTTTAACTCAAAGGGTTAATTAGACTACTTGAGAAAAGTCATGGATCTTTGAGAATTTACAAGGATTTGATAAGAAGTAATTTTTTGGATAATTTAAGTTTTTGTATTGCAAAGCATTACAGAGATAGTCCATATATGTCATAATTAAATAAATCATTGTATTACTAGGTGTTTCATATTTGACTCCATTTACCCAATTGATGAGGCAATCACTTGTTTATCAGGAGTTCTTGCAACTAAATGAATGATGAGTATACCTAGTCGTGGATTTAAAATAAGAACAACATTCATTAAAAATTTTCCAATTCTAAAATGTAAGTTTGAAGTATGTCTACATTCCTAGCAAATAAACATTTATTTGCTAAAAGACCTACCAAATCTTTGGTGGATTTTGTATATTTTCCTTTAGTAGGAATGAATTTGTGTTGAAGTGTTCTTAAGGAATTGATATATCAGATGAACACAAGAAGGAATACCCTCATTGGTCCCACAGAGCCTAAAGTGCAGGAGTAGAGACCTCAAAATTCTCTATTCATTGTGTTGGCCACTAGTTTGAGGCAATTCTTGAACATAAGGGTTGGCTACCCTTTAGAGAATTCCAAGACTTAGTTTGAAAAAACACCAATAGAAATGATGACTTTTTTGGAGACAATGTTCATTCTCTAGTTGTAGATTGTAGTATCGTAGAGTCAAATGGTGTTATAAATCTAAACATCCCATTCAGATATTGCAGAATTCTTGAACCTGGTGAAAGTTTGTGTAGCAGCAAAGCTTGAAGGATTTTAAGGTGACTCCGTTGTTGGAGCAAACCTAGAATGAAAGTTATTCTGAAGGTACTTCATCTCATCTGAAGTATAATCCTCTAAAGAGGGGTGGCAACTCTGACTCAAAGAACCTGACAAAGAAGATAACAAAGTTTTAGATCTGCAAATTTTAAGATTGAAGATGGATGGATGCTCTAAAACTCCAGGTATTCTCATGCATTTGAAGAAATAATGTTATATTTGCGGATAATTTGTGGGAATTTTCAAGATATTTGATGTAAATGGTTTCCAATTGGGTGAAATAGCACCAATATATGGAAAGGAATTATAATTTTTGCATAAGCCTAAAGTGAAATTAAAATTGATGTAGAAGTTTATCATATTCACAAATTTCACTAGATTAAAAGATATTATGCAAAGTAATAATAGGAGACTTGGATTGTAAAAGGAACTTAAATTGATTTTGATAAGTTTGATAAAGTTTGCAAAGGGTTGTACAAGATGTCTTGTCAAATTGTACACCTGGCTATGAACCTTACTTAAATGACAAATGGTGATTACTGTCTATCACATCAAAGGAATTTTAGTACTGAAAGGTACAAAGCCATAAATTTTAGTAATATTTATGGTTTCCCAAATATTGTACCACTTAATCTTAGAAATAAGATACCAAAGTTTAGTGGGGATAAGTCTAAACCAACAAGCAAGCATTTGTAGGATTTTGGTGATACAATGCGGGATTATGAAGTAAATCATGAAGATGTTGTCATGAAGTTATTTGTTCAATCTCTAAAGGATGATGCCAAAGATTGGTTCTCATATTTTCCAACATGTTCTATAGCTTCATGGGATCAATTTAAGGTGGCTTTTATGGAACAGTTTGGTGAAAGGGTAAACCCAAATGTGGTAAGGAAATACTTCATGAAAATCCATAAAAAAATGAAGATGGGTTGGTTCCTACTTTTAATCTTTGATTCACTAAGACAATAAGGGAAATCCTAGAAAATATAAGACCAAATGATGCTAAATGTTTGGTTGTATATATTGTTTCATTTGATAGTAAAATGAGTTACTTGTTAAGGGATAAGAAGTCTACATCATTACATCAAGCATATCAAAATGCCATGGATATTGAGAATAATTTGAAATATTCAATGATGAAAGGATATATGGCTACAAGTATTGTTCAACCAAGCATACTTTATCCAGATAGAACTCACAGATTGGATAATAGAAGGAATTGTCAAGATGTCAATGTCTCTGATGTTATGTTTTCTCCATTGTCAGAATATGTAGATCACAATGAACCCCAAGTCAAATGTCAACATAATTTGAGTAGTGTTGATCAGAAGTCATATGTTCAAGCATTGTATGAAATGAAGAGACATGAGAGAGAATTACCACATGAATTGTTTTTTAGATTTTTGGATGCTTTGATAGAAGTCCCTGAAGATTTCAGACCTGAAGACTTAGTTTGTATTGATTTGTTTTGTGAAATCTATGAATCTGAGTTGAGTACCTTGCCAAAGGAGTTGAAGCCTCATAGTCTTGATCATGTACCCAATTCGATAAGGATTATGGAATCAACCAAATGTGGTCATTCATGAAATGTGCATTCCCAAGGTAGAGACACCAATTATTCTCTTGAGAAGAATCAAACAATAGAGAAACATAATAGTGCTAAAGATAAAGATACATGGGATGATAATAAAGAGAATATGTATGAATGTCTTTTTAATGAAATTTCAGATAGAAGAGAAGCAAAATAGATACAAGGTGTTGTTTCTTGTCATGGTGATCAGTGAAAATAATGCATATGTTGCTAACATCTCATCAAAAATCAGTGATCAAGACATTGAAGAAAAAATTCAAGCATGAGCATTCTAGAGAATCTGAGCATGATTTATGTAGTGATGAGTCCTCTTGTGTTGAGGGTTATAACGATAACCAACCTAATTTTCTTTTGATGATTATGAATGCTCCTACAAGGATAATCTAGAGGTGTTTTCTTCACCTAAAGAATGTAGTGACATGAATATTGATGAAGTCATTTTTCCCCAAATTGATGGTTGAATTGCAATTGATGCATACTTAGGTTGTGATTTGGGTTTGTCATTAAAGGAGCATGTCAGTTCTGTGAATAATGAAAAACTTGAAGATAAGCATATATGTGTTCAGAGTGTTGATGTTGAATATAAGGATAAAAATGGTGAATATATTTTTAGCCATATTGTTCTTGATTACTTTTATGAAACAAAGGCAGGGTCAGTTGCACATGAAGAAGATAATAATGTACTCATGGATGACATAAAACTCTCATTATTAAATGAGCAAGATGCACATTATGACAAGCACGTGGATTATGAACTAATGTCATTTCCCATTAATAATATTGAAAATTCTACTGATTTATTTGACAATGAATTTCCAAAGTGTGAGTTGCAGGTGTCAACCATTGAAGATCTGAATGAAATTGAGAACTTATTTGCATATTCTTCTAGTGAGTATGATGATTTTGATGATTATGATGATATGCAAGATTTTTATTTTCATGCTAAGAAGGCAGATGTTTTTATGACAATAGTGAAAGTGTGGAAGAATCCTTTATATGATGAAAATCCACTAGTATGTGAGATAGTAATTGATGATTCATACTGGTGCAGGAATAATCCACTCTTTGTTGAAGACCCTGATGAGTGTTTTGAAAATATCATTTGTAGATGTGAGGGAGGTGGTATGGATGGAATGTCAAGGAAGGGAGATCATTTTGAATTTTTTTTGGAGGAAGGTAACCTTAGTTGTACAATTATCCAATCATGTAAAAGATATGGTGATGCAAATACTGGAGAGCTGGTTTATTCATGGTTAGATGAGTAGATTGCCTCTGATGGTAATCAAGAGTGTAGCTCAAATGTGGTGATAGTTGAACATGACAATGGTTCACATGGTAAAGAATGCCCAAGCGAAGATGTCATTACCCATGATGACAATCCTAAATGTAGTGTTGATGAAATAGAGGATGAATTGTTAGCCATACATGAATATGGATGACTTGCATATAGGTGAAAGAGGATGTGTCTCTTTGAATAATCAATTAATTTTTCTAAAGGGGTATGCTAATTTTGAGCTAGCACTATTATATATTGATGAAGAGAAATAGTTTGATGAATCCTCAGATTATATTAGTGTTGTAGGACTATTTAATCTATATGAAGAATCTAGAAGTGCAAATAGCATTAAGCATGATGTCAATCAATACGAATGTGTACTTGAATTATTTTCAGAAGCTCCACATCTTATGGATCTTATCAAAAAGTTGTTTTCATCTAATGAGGTCAACATTTATGTGAGCCAGAGTGAAGATCTTTCTGAATTTGTATCTTCCTTCTCTAACACTTTAGGAGAAGTGGGCCTTAGCATACAATAGAGTGTTTATGAAGGATTTCAATCTAAGGAACAAATTGAACGTGATGATAAAATTTATAATTAGGTGGAATATGAAAGTTTTATTTTCCCAATTCACTTGGATGAGCTCATGTTGCAATAGGATGATGAGCAAAGCAATTTCATGGTAGGAGGAATTGATGATATCGATCATGGTGATACTAGTTGCTCACAAATGCACAATACATATGTTGATCCTTTGATAGTAGAGAAAGCTAAGGTATTTGATAGAGGAAAAATTGTTTCCAAGTCTTGGGGGTCCATTGGGCCTTCGATTTGGAAAGGAACTAGAGAAGGATAAAATTGAAAGCTTATGACTATCGAGGGCGTGCCATAATCCGCATCTCTGCACTCAATTTACATGGGTTGTTGTTCTTGTCCTTGGTCTTCGTGCTCTTCTGATGGTCTGCTTAGCTAGAGAACTGAGATCTTGTTATGCCCGTGAGGGGCATACATCCCAAGTCGAAGCCACTAGTGGAACCCTAAAATTTCATCATTCCACTAGTTTTATGCTCAACCCTATGACCTTTCCTTCCCCATTGTCACTAGGGTTTAGGGTTTTATCACTCCACTCATTTATACCCTTAATCCATTTATTGGATTATGTTTGCTCATTAACCAGCTGTACCAGGTCACCTTTTAATCAAATGACTTTTTATGGCCTCTGCATTCATCAGTTCAACCAGCCCCATTTGCTCAAGTTATCTGATATGCCTAGGAGGGCCCTCTTTTAAGAACAACTTTCATCCATGTGCTTCTAAGCACCCTTTATGTTCATTGTTAATGGTTCATCGCCCATTACGCATTCTATTTGAAATGCCTGTGGTCATCTCGTTATGAGCGATACACTACTTTTCAAGCCGCCCATTTTCATCACCCATCACATGTTGTGTTTTCTCCACTAGAGAGTAACGAACGATGAGTGATGCTTCATCCTTTTCACTACCTCAAGGTCTATTGCCGATCGCTAGTTTCAATCTCACTACCGAAGGATAACCTACGATGAGTGATGCAGTTAATTTCTTAACTCATCGTTGGCTCTCAGTCTATCACCAGTTATCTTAAGTTATTCAAGGGAGAACCGACAACCGTCGATGGGTGGGGTCCTTCCCATCACGCGGGTTTAGTTTATCGCTGGTTGAAGCTGGTCGACAAAGGAGGAACCTAAAATGAGTGATGTAAGGCGAGGAACTCTAGGGATCATCTGATGATCAAATCGGCAGCTAGTATCTCATTGTTGGCTCTCAAGCCATCGCTTGATGGGATTTCAAAATGGAATGTGAACCCGCAATGGGTGATGTTTTTTGAGATATATGGTTAGGATTTTCTCATGATCATCAGGATTGATGGCAGATGTTTTGAGGATGATAGAGTAAGGATGCAGATGAGTACATTGTAGTTTTAAAGCACTCCTTCACTGTTTCTAAGTATGATCAGTATTAAAGCAAGTGGCAATTCTTAATGTGCCTCATTGATCAAGTTTTAAATCCAAGGCAATTCACAGTTGAGATGCGACATGCAATAATTATTTTTTTTCTCACACGAGTGAGCCAAGATGGCCATTAATTGAGATTGGCCTCAAATTATTCTATTTAATGAGGATTATCTACAACTTGTTAAATCATTCTTAAATCATGAGGGCACAAAGTTGATTTCTACGAGTACTAGAGAAGTAATTTCAGAGTTTACAAAGGTGGCTACATGGTGATTCCTGGCCTGAAAGTGTGTGTGCTTATTGCATTACTACTATGGTTTTCTTTTTTTTGCGTCTGGTATTTGTGGTAGTTTCCTTTGCTTATATGTGAGAATATTCTGGATACTGTGGTCTATATCCTTTTACATAATTTTCTCTGGTTGTTATTGTGATACCTTGATATCTATCCTTCTCTAGATGGGCAAAACAACTAAGAAATGTGAATGAAAAAATACCAAGGACGCCTCAAGATTAGCCAAAGGAGTGATAAAACAAGAAGGAAATGGATAAAATGAAATAGAAACAATTTCACCTTCCTTGCTGTTGATATTTCCTTGATTGGCCCTTGCTTGGAATGGTTTGTGTGCTCCTTAGATGATTGCTTGAGTGACTAAATGAAACATTAGATGTGCAAATGATTAAAAATGATGGCTAAATGATGGCAAAGGGTTGAGGATTCAAATTGGCAACATGTAGTTATGAAAATGAAAAGTGTTCAAAAAATGCCCTTGAGGAGGGGGTATTTATAGAGGATCTTGAGTTCTCTAGAGAATTCAATGGTCAAGATTGATCCAACAAGGTCAAGATGAAGGACTATGGTGGGTTGAGAACCCACAAGCCCTCACATCTTGATATGTGGAGGGTGAAGTGGCCAAGGGGATATGAGATGGAGATGAGTTGTCAAGAAGGTACATGAGGTGGAAAAAGGACATGCACCTTGGGGAGTGAGAAGATTTCCACAAAAAGGGATTTTTTGTCCCCAAGTGGGAGTGAAAGGGACATTTGAGGAATTTTGGAATTCCTCAAAAGTCTACATGGGAAAAGGAAAGGTGGTTGGGGAAATAAGTGTGAATTAAAAATTCACATTCCTAGGAAAGTCTAAAAGATAAAACATGGGCTCCAAAAAGGTGGGACTTGGTCACATGTGGAGATTGTGACAAGTCCAAGGTTGGTCACATGTGGAGATTGTGACAAGTCCAAGGTTCTAGAAGCCTTGGAAGGATGGAATGTGAATTAAAAATTCACATATAAAGGAGGGAATCTAGGAAGAATAAAAAGGAATTAAAAATTTCTTGGAGAATGATTAGGCTTAATTAATCAATAATTAGAAGATAAATAAGGATTAGAAGCCAACTTGCAAAAGTTGGAGGATGTGACACATCCTAATCAAGGATTAGGCATGTGCACATCCTAATGAAGAAATTAGGAGATGGATTAGGATTAGATGAAAATGACATGTGAGGAACTAAATAAATGTAATATTTATTTAATTTATTTGATGAAAAGAGGATTAAGGAGGGTAAGGTATTTAATTAAATACCTTAGGGATTTGCAGAATTAAAGATATTAATTAAATAATAGTAATATTATTTAATTAACTTGGATAAGAGGATGTTTAGACGAAAAGTGATAAATTTGGATAAATTAAGTGTCCAAATTTGGATGTCTACATTTTGCCCCTCTTTGAGATGGTGCTATGAAGTAGCATCATTTCAAAGAATATTAAAATATGGAACCTAGAAGAAGATGGTTAGATTGGAAAAGATGCCCCAGTCATCAAAGGGATGACTAGGAGGAAAGACGATGGGGGTGAAGATGAAGAGTAGGGATTGAGGATGCCCCCTCGAGAGGACATGCGGGTTGAAGAGAACACGTGTGTGCTCTCGAAATAGATGATGTGATGCAAGGGAGATGAGGAAGGTGATGCAAGGTGATGGGTAAGAGAGTAAGAGAAGTGATAGGAGATGGATGAAGCACAAATGGATTGGAGGACAAAAGGTGATGTTGCCCCAGTCAAGGTACAAGCCAAAATGGGTTGATGATGGATGGAGTGTTGTCAATGAGGGAATTAAAGGATCCCAAAAAACAACCTCCCATGAAAGTGTTGGATGAGGGAAGGATACATCCCCCACTGAAGTGGATGATGATAATGAGGGAAGGATACATCCCAAAACAACACCAAAGGGATAGGGAGGGATACTAATGGATGATGATGAAAGTGTTGTTGATGAGGGAAGGATACATCCCAAAACAACACCAAAGAGATAGGGAAGGATACTGATGGATGATGATGATGGGTCAAGGCTGGTAACGAGACTGGGGACAAAACCAAGGATTTGATTAGGTGATTTGTGCGAGATTGAATAGATGAGGAGAGGATTGATATGTGAGATGGGGAGAAGGATCTTAAGATTTGGTTTGATATCCAAAGGTTTGGACGACAGATGAACTAAAGCTCAGATTAGGGGTTTGGTGAAGCTCAGATTGGGATAAGATTAAAGCTCAGATGAGGATTGGATTGAAGACCAGAATGATGAAAGGATACGATTGGATTGATTCTACACCGAGTTTCGGGGTTTAAATGGGCGTAAGGTGTTGACAATCAGATTTTTCCCGATTTGGCAATTTTCAAGGATTGTCAAATTTTTCCATTTTAGGAAAACCGCACGGATATACTTTTGGGAGTCCAAATTTTTTCCAAGAAATACCCATTGGTGAGATAGGATGAATTTCCAACTAACATCCCAAATTCGAGATATGCATTTTGAGTTATGAAAGAAAACAATTGTTCAAAATGTTGGAAAAAAATACTAAATTGGGATTTTGAGGGTCAACATGAAACTTTGAGGCCCCAAAAATGGGTCAACACGGGTTCCAACGGATTTCAAAGAAACCAGTTGGAAATCCACTCGATATCGCGTCAAAAGTTATGGCCTCCGGAAGTGTCGGGGTAAAAATCAAAAATCAATTTTCAAAATTTCAAGACACGTGGAAATCCGGTTTTGTTCGTATATCGCGTCAAAAGTTATGGCCTCCAAAAGTGTCGGGGTAAAAATCAAAAATCAATTTTCAAAATTTCAAGACATGGGTTTTGTTCGTAGAGGAAAATAAGAAACTGGGTCGGAATCGGTTTGTTTAAAAAAAAGTCAAAAGTTAGTGGAAAATTGGGGGTAAAAAGTTGGGGCGGGGCGGAGCCGCCCCTCTGCGGCAGGGCGGTCCCGCCCCACCCCACTGAGGGGGCGGTCCCGCCACTCTGCAGGGGCGGTCCAGCCACACTGCGGGGGCGGAGCCGCCACTCTACGGGGGCAGTCCCGCCGCCTTGCGGGGGTGGAGCCACCCCGCTACGGGGGCAGAGCCGCCCCTCTACGGGGGCGGTCCCGCCCCGCTATGGGGGTGGAGCCGCCCCAGCCAGGGATTGTCCCGCCCTGCTGCGGTGGGGCGGAGCCGCCGCTCTGCGGGGGCGGTCCCGCCACCCTGCGTGGGGGTGGAGCTGCCCCTCTGCAGGGGCGGTCCCGCAGCCCTGCGGGGGCAAAGTCACCCCGCTGCGGGGGCGGAGCCGCCCCTTTGCAAGGGCGGTCCCGCCCCGCTACGGCAGGGCGGAGCCACCCCACTGTAGCCAAGCATAGCCGCAGAGCGAGGGGGGAAGACGAAGGGAGGAAAAAAAAAGGATGGGGGGGAAGGAAAGAAGAATGTAAGAGGTAAGAGAAAGGATGAAGAAATAGGAAAAAGGATGGGGGGATGGGGGGATACATGCAAGATGATGAAATGGAAAATGAAATGCAATTCTAAATGCAATTTATCATCTTTGGAGCACTGGTTTTTACTATAGCATAAGACATGATACACCAAGGTATAGTGGACCGAGGTAGATTAGTGTCTAATGCATGAGATAGACACGCTAGACAAGAAGGCTATCCCAATACCCCAAAGTCTCAAAGAAAGACTTTAGCCGGGTCTGGTATTGAGATAACCACAAGCACAAAAGGATGCCCCAACATAACACAAGACCTCCAGGATCTTGGTGGGTACTATGTGGGACAACCAAAAAGACACAATCAAGATATGCCCCAATGTGGACTAATCAAAACACGCCATAATATGATGGATTATGGCAGTCTTGACAAGTGATGATAGGGAGCTCAAATGATAAACAAAATCCAAAAGCATCAAAAGATTGCAATCAAGTTCAAATCTCCTTTGCCATAGGATCCAGGGGAGGGATGGGATTGATGAGGTCTGTTAGGAAGGATGCATCCTGTTGAGACTGATGATGGGTACTAAGCTAAAAGATCGATATGACATAAGATATTCAAAACTGATTGGATTTGATGATACAAGTGGCTCTTGTTTGTTGAGAACCAGCTAGATAAGTAAGGGCATAGCTTAACGACATGACACAAGGAAGACAAGACATGGGACTGACCACCCTAAAGACCTAGGGGCTCGAGGGCTGATCAAAGATTAGCCTTGCCTACGTGAAAGCGCAGAGCCCTCGTAGTTCAGTGAAAGGTGGATGACTGACCAAGATGGAGACATTGATGGATGGTAAAGATAGGATGCAAAAAAGGAGAAAGACTGATGATAGATGATAGAAGAGCAAAGTGGACAATGAAGATTGATGATGGAACCCCAGGGGCAGATCAAATGATCAACCTTGCCTACGTGAAAGTGCAGGGGCAACATAGTTTGACAAGACCAAAGGTAATCAATGGATAAAGGATGATGGATGATGATAGGATAAGTGGGTAAAAAGATGGGACCGATATGACAAGATAGGATAGACCTGTTGGATTGGATAGAATGCTAATGATCACATAAAGCTCAGGGATGGGATAGTTATCCAAAGCAGTAAAATAACTTGGGAGGATGATATGATAGATAGATGAGTGATGAAAAGTGATAGGGGATTGGAAAGATGTGCAAGAGAAGCAGGGGTGATGATGATGAGACAAATGGCATTGGGTTTCATGGGGAGGGAGGCCTATAGCCAAATACCAATGACAAGGGATTGTGAGATGGGATGAGATGGGATGAGGATAAAGATGGCAGATTGAATAAAGATATAGGGATGGGGGAGGGAAGGGATTGTTTGGATGGGTGGGAATATAAGGATTGGGAGATGAAAGGGATGCTAGGATAGCTAGATACGAAGAAAAGGATGGGGAGATGGAAGGGACGGTGTGATAGATGGATAGAGACAGAAGGATTGGGAGATGAAAGGGATGCTAGGATAGATGGATACGAAGATATAGATGGGGAGATGGAAGGGATACTATGATAGATGGATAGGGAGATGAAGGGATGTTGTGATAGATGGATAGGGACAGAAGGATTGGGAGATGAAAGGGGTGCCAGGATAGATGGATACGAAGATATAGATGGGGAGATGGAAGGGATGCTATGATAGATGGATAGGGAGATGAAGGGATGTTGTGATAGATGATGTCTCCAAGGACTATGTCACAAAGGAAGAAAATGCCATCACTCTAGATATGTCATATATGAGGAGGCATGAGGGACAAAAGATAAGTGGATGGGAAGATAAAGGAGATAACTAGATGAGAATAGAATGGGTGACTAAGGAATATGATAGAGCATGGATGAAGGAGATGTATACCAATAGGTGTCCAAAGCATGCATAGATAGGTGCCCCAATTTTGATCAAGATCACAAGAAAGATGGAGGGAATGGGAGATAAATGGGATATGATGGTAGGATGCGGAAGATAAGTGGGCTGGGGGGATTTATGAAGAGGGCGGATAACAAGAAGATGGGTGCATAGCTGGAAGCATAGCGGATGGAGGGAACACATATCAGGAAGTTGCCCCCAAGTGCAGATGGGGATTTACGCATGACGCCTATTTGTCAGGTTTTCATCATGGTACTTATCCAAAGCGCTTGTTTGCCAAGTTTTCACCATTGGATGAATTATTTCTCTTTACTATATATTTATTTTTTATTTTTTATTTTTTATTTTTATTTTTTTATTTTTTTATGGATTTTTGGACTTTTTTGGATTTTTGTGGATAGCAAGGGGATGAAAATGGGTAAGGATAGGGATGTTGATAAGGGGATTTAGAAGACAAGTGATAAGGATATGGATGAAGGACTCAAGCATCAAGTTCTATACTAGGTAGTAAGAGCCCATGTTCAAACCGACTATTGGATGTTGGTACAACCTTATGAGAATAAATGGATTATGCAAGAGGATGAATTAGGGGGATTTGAGAAGTGAGATACATGGGATAATGGATGGGATGCTGCGAAGGTTATGGATGGAATGATGGGGTGGATATGTGATGGGGAGATGCGTTCAGGACCAAAATTGGCACATGTGGTGGTGGATGTGAAAAGATAAGAGGATTAAGGGATGGAGAATGTGGGGATAATGGAGGAGATGGAATGGTGAATTTTGAGACATAGGGACCCAAAACAGACGTAGGAGATGAAAGGGGTGTATGATTAGCTTGTGGATTAGCGACTTTGGATGTTCTTACTGATTTTTCATGTGATGGCATTGCATCTTTTTTCTTTGGGATCCACATGGTTTTGATCTTTGCTTTGGTGGGCCTTTGTGGCCTACATATTTTATTTAGATTTATACTTTTCTTCTCTCTCACCACGTCATGCAGCTACCCATCAAATTTCAGCTCAAATGGACACCCGAGTCAAAAGTTAGCCTCCGGAAGTGTCGGGGTAAAAAATAAAAATCAATTTTGAAAATTTCAAGACATGGGTTTTGTTCGTAGAGGAAAATAAGAACTGGGTCAATCCATTTGTTTAAAAAAAACTCAAAAAGTTAGTGGAAAATTGGGGGTAAAAAGCTGGTGGGAGCCTCTCACAAGCAGTAGCCTACCCATCACTGCGGGGATCTGGCCCCGGCCGTAGCCCTCGGCAGGGCTGGGTCCCCGCCCGCCCCAATGCGGGGGCAGAGCCACCACTCTGCGGGGGTAGTCCCGCCGCCCTATGGGGGCAGAGCCGCCCCGCTGCGGGGGTGGAGCCGCCCCTCTGTGGGGGCGATCTCGCCACCCTACGGGGGCGGTCCTGCCCCGCTGCGGGGGAGGAGCCGCCCCAGCCAAGCATAGCCGCAGAGCGAGGGGGGCAGACGAAGGGAGGCAAAAAAAAGGATGGGGGCGAAGGAAAGAAGAATGTAAGAGGTAAAAGAAAGGATGAAGAGATAGGAAAAAGGATGGGGGGATGGGGGGATACATGCAAGATGATGAAATGGAAAATGAAATGCAATTCTAAATGCAATTTATCATCTTTGGAGCACTATTTTTTACTATAGTATAAGACATGATACACCAAGGTATAGAGGACCGAGGTAGATTAGTTTCTAATGCATGAGATAGACATGCCAGACAAGAAGGCTATCCCAAAACCCCAAAGTCTCAAAGAAAGACTTTAGCCGGGTTTGGTATTGAGATAACCACAAGCACGAAAGGATGCCCCAACATAACACAAGACCTCCAGGATCTTGGTGGGTACTATGTGGGACAACCAAAAAGACAATCAAGATATGCCCCTATGTGGACTAATCAAAACACGCCATAATATGATGGATTATGGCGGTCTTGACAAGTGATGATAGGGAGCTCAAATGATAAACAAAATCCAAAAGCATCAAAAGATTGCAATCAAGTTCAAATATCCTTTGCCATAGGATCCAGGGGAGGGATGGGATTGATGAGGTCTATTAGGAAGGATGCATCCTGTTGAGACCGATGAT
Source organism: Sequoia sempervirens (assembly GCA_007258455.2). Classification (NCBI taxonomy): domain Eukaryota; kingdom Viridiplantae; phylum Streptophyta; class Pinopsida; order Cupressales; family Cupressaceae; genus Sequoia; species Sequoia sempervirens. Next base: position 285,531,439 of record VDFB02000013.1, on the reverse strand, counting down.
GGGTACTAAGCTAAAAGATCGATATGACATAAGATATTCAAAACTGATTGGATTTGATGATACAAGTGGCTCTTGTTTGTTGAGAACCAGCTAGATAAGTAAGGGCATAGCTTGACGACATGACACAAGGAAGACAAGACATGGGACTGACCCCCCTAAAGACCTAGGGGCTCGGGGGCTTATCAAAGATTAGCCTTGCCTACGTGAAAGCGCAGAGCCCTCGTAGTTTAGTGAAATGTGGATAACTGACCAAGATGGAGACATTGATGGATGGTAAAGATAGGATGGACAAAAGGAGAAATACTGGTGATAAATGATAGAAGAGCAAAGTGGACAATGAAGATTGATGATGGAACCCTGGGGGCGGATCAAATGATCGACCTTGCCTACGTGAAAGTGCAGGGGCAACATAGTTTGACAAGACCAAAGGTAATCAATGGATAAAGGATGATCGATGATGATAGGATAAGTGGGTAAAAAGATGGGACTGATATGACAAGATAGGATAGACCTGTTGGATTGGATAGGATGATAATGATCACATAAAGCTTAGGGATGGGATAGTTATCCAAAGTAGTAAAATGACTTGGGAGGATGATATGATAGATAGATGAGTGATGAAAAGTGATAGGGGATTGGAAAGATGTGCAAGAGAAGCAGGGGTGATGACGATGAGACAAATGGCATTGGGTTTCATGGGGGGAGGCCTATAGCCAGATACCAATGACAAGGGATTGTGAGATGGGATGAGATGGGATGAGGATAAAGATGGCAGATTGAATAAAGATATAGGGATGGGCGAGGGGAGGGATTGTTTGGATGGGTGGGAATATAAGGATTGGGAGATGAAAGGGATGCTAGGATAGCTAGATACGAAGAGAAGGATGGGGAGATGGAAGGGACGGTGTGATAGATGGATAGAGACAGAAGGATTGGGAGATGAAAGGGATGCTAGGATAGATGGATACGAAGATATAGATGGGGATATGGAAGGGATGCTATGATAGATGGATAGGGAGATGAAGGGATGTTGTGATAGATGGATAGGGACAGAAAGATTGGGAGATGAAATGGGTGCTAGGATAGATGGATACGAAGATATAGATGGGGAGATGGAAGGGATGTTATGATAGATGGATAGGGAGATGAAGGGATGTTGTGATAGATGATGTCTCCAAGGACTATGTCACAAAGGAAGCAAATGCACCCACTCTAGATATGTCATATATGAGGAGGCATGAGGGACAAAAGACAAGTGGATGGGAAGATAAAGGAGATAACTAGATGAGAATAGGATGGGTGACTAAGGAATATGATAGAGCATGGATGAAGGGGATGTATACCAATAGGTGTCCAAAGCATGCATAGATAGGTGCCCCTATTTTGATCAAGATCACAAGAAGGATGGAGGGAATGGGAGATAAACGAGATATGATGGTAGGATGTAGAAGATAGATGGGATGGGAGGAGCTGATGAAGAGGATGGATAATAGGAAGATGGGTGCAATAGCTAGAAGCATAGTGGATGGAGGGAATGCATATCGTGAAGTTGCCTGGGCGCAGATGGGGATTTGACGCATGACACCGCTTGCCGTGCTTTCATCATGGTACTTATCCAAGGCACTTGTTTGCCAAGTTTTCACCATTGGACGAATTATTTCTCTTTACTATATATTTATTTTTTATTTTTATTTTTTATTTTTTTATTTTTTTGTGGATTTTTGGACTTTTTTGGATTTTTGTGGATAGCAAGGGGATGAAAATGGGTAAGGATAGGGATGTTGATAAGGGGATTTAGAAGACAAGTGATAAGGATATGGATGAAGGATTCAAGCATCAAGTTCTATACTAAGGTAGTAAGAGCCCATGTTCAAACCGACTATTGGATGTTGGTACAACCTTATGAGAATAAATGGATTATGCAAGAGGATGAATTAGGGGGATTTGAGAAGGGAGATACATGGGATAATGGATGGGATGTTGCGAAGGGTATGGATGGAATGATGGGGTGGATATGTGATGGGGAGATGCGTTTAGGACCAACATTGGCACATGTGGTGGTGGATGTGAAAAGATAAGAGGATTAAGGGATAGAGAATGTGGGGATAATGGAGGAGATGGAATGGTGAATTTCAGGACAAAGGGACCCAAAACAAACGTAGGAGATGAAAGGGGTGTATGATTAGCTTGTGGATTAGTGACTTTGGATGTTCTTACTGATTTTTCATGTGATGGCATTGCATCTTTTTTCTTTGGGAGCCACATGGTTTTGATCTTTGCTTTGGTGGGCCTTTGTGGCCTACATATTTTATTTAGATTTAGACTTTTCTTCTCTTGACCACGTCTTTTGGAGGGGACGTGAGGAGCCTTAGATTCATGTGGATGTTTGGATTTATGCATTTTTTCTTTAACAACCAAAGTGCTTTTAGTAGCAATGGGATGGGTGTGAGGAGATGGATGATGTGGAGTGATGGAGGTAGGAGTATGGGGAATATGTGTAGATGGAGGATGTTTAGGTAAGTGCTCTTGTTGATCCTGACTATGGGCTATGTGAGAGGGATGTTTATGATGGATGAGATGGATAGGTGATGAATGGATGAAAGGATGGATAGGTGATGAATGGATGAAAGGATAGATAGGTGATGAATGGATGAAAGGATGGATAGGACGAGATGGAGGAGGTGATTTTTGGATATAGAGGCCCAAAATAGATGTAGGACCTGGAGGAAACAAGGGCATGGTAGATGGAGGATTAGAGATGGTAGATGGAGGGATATAAGGACCCAAAATGGATGGAACAGATGAAGGAGGAAGATGGATGGTTGTTTTGAGGTGATACGATAGAGGAGGAGGGATGGCCACATATGATCTGGTGGGGCAATGGGAAGAGCCAATATTTCTTGTGGAAAAGGCTCGTTGAGGACGTCTAGAGGTTGTACTAACATTTTTGGATTGTGATTTGTGAGTAGTACATCCAAGACCTTGCAAATACAAGTGTTCTTTAGCTTGGATGGGCTCTATAATACCTTGCTCATGACCCGTATGTGGGTCCCACCGGGCGTGCCAGAAATGTGATACCTTGATATCTATCCTTCTCTAGATGGGCAAAACAACTAAGAAATTTGAATGACAAAATACCAAGGACACCTCAAGATTAGCCAAAGGAGTGATAAAACAAGAAGGAAATGGATAAAACGAAATAGAAACAATTTCACCTTCCTTGCTGTTGATATTTCCTTGATTGTCCCTTGCTTGGAATGGTTTGTGTGCTCCTTAGATGATTGCTTGAGTGACTAAATGCAAGATTGGATGTGCAAATGATTAAAAAAGATGGCTAAATGATGGAAAAGGGTTGAGGATTCAAATTGGCAGCATGTAGTTATGAAAATGCAAAGTGTTCAAAAAATGCCCTTGAGGAGGGGGTATTTATAGAGGATCTTGAATTCTCTAGAGAATTCAATGGTCAAGATTG